>CM062810.1:838701442-839007515 GCA_031772625.1 Pinus tabuliformis
AGGTCGTTTCCGAACCAGTGAGGGAATCAATCCTTCTTCATTGGGAACGACGCCAGATATTCACATACTAAAATGGTAAACCTCGGATTAACCATTGTCGAGGAGCCTGGGGTCACTTGTTGGTAAACCTTGGATTATGTCAAGGAGCCTTCAAGGGGATTGAGCTTGTTACTCTGCCCTTGCGTGCGTATCGGATCGTAGACTGTTCCCCCAGGTATATTTGTTTCCGTTGGTAACCATAGTGACCATAATCTATAGGATTCTTCCTAAGGTGATGGTGGAGGGAAGATCCCACTGTACCTGGAATAGACGTCGGCTAGACTCACTTGGATTTTCTGGGGGGTTCTCTTCACTCGAGACGGTTTTGTGGAGGAACTTGTGCCAGTCTATTCATTAAGCAGGTTGCCGGGGTAACTGTTCCAACCGCCATTTCTGTATTGAATTCTGCGACGTTGGATTTCATCACCAACTAGTGTTTTCGGTATGGAAAGTTACTGTTTGTGTGTGGTTTGACTCGTAGATTTGATAGCATGTGTTAATTTGTTTGTTTTTACTTTTAGAGACCAAAGGTGTGAATTGTGAATTTTAATTGTTAATTGTGAATTGTTAATTTTAGTTTTAAATTGTTAATAAAATTCACTGAAGTTGAATATAATGGCAAATGTTCCGGAATTTACCAACCAAGGAACCCCTCTTAATGAGAATCCTAGTACTTTTCCTTACTTTGGAAATTTTGGTCCTCCTTATATGGCTACTTTGTCATTACCTGGATTTACAATAGGTTTACCAATATGGTTATTTTCAACTTCGTTGGCCCCAAATACTCCAATTGTTCCACCTCAACTGAATGCTTCACCTCAACGGAGTTCACCATCTCAACATCACCAACCTTCTGTTTACCCTTTACCTTCTTTGCCTAATTTTTCTTCCTCCATTTCTTCCTCTTCACTTGGTAAAAGCCTTGATGCTAGTAACCAGGTAGCTAAGAAGAAGAAGAAAGGGAAGAAGAAGAAGAAGAAGAAGAAGAAGCAAGATAAGAAAGAAGTCAAACAACCAACCATGGCTGTAAATGTTAGCTGTGTTGAGGACACCTCCAACATGCATCGTAAACCCAAATACCCTTGCAGGCTTTGTAAGGGTGACCACTTCCTTATCAATTTTCCTGGTATTCCAAAGGTCTTGGAAGTATGGTCAGAAAAATCTCATCAACTTTCCATTGATCCATCAACCAGTGATAGTCAGGTTTCTGGGAAAAAGGGTAAAGTTAGGTTTCCTTGTAAGTTATGCAAAGGGAGTCATCAAACTCACATTTGCCCTCACATGGATGAAGCGTCAAAACTGTTGGAAAACCTTACTGTTCCACAGCAAGAATTTCCAACTGGTTATCGTAAACTTTCTCCCAACCTACCGTCAAATGACGGAGTGATTGATCTAATTTCAAGTACAGTCGATCACACTCTTCCATTGGAGAGTGAAACTCATGTCACTCAGGTTGATGATCCATTAGTTGATCAAGTGGTCGATTCAATTTCACATTCGGTCAATCCCACTTTCCCTTTAGAGAGTGAACTTCATACCGCTCAGGTTCTTCTTGTTACATCAGATTCTTCTATGCCGGGGGGCATTTCACCTGTTTCTACAGAACCCCCTCCAAGTACTGAGGTCTTTTCCTTTTATTGAAATAGATTGACAGAACCTCGTCTTCCTTCCTCCATCCCTTTCCAAATCATTGTCAAGGCTGGTGGTAGGGACATACATCGCACACAGGTAGATGAAGGTGCTTCTGTCAGTATTTTATCCTCAACTGCTTGGAAAGCTTTGGGTTCCCCTCAGCTTGCACCTATTACGCAGAATCTGAAAGCTTTTAGCCGAACCATTAGTGAACCTTTAGGGATCCTTACTAAGTTTTCTATTACCTTGCAAGGTAAAACTGTCTATATTGACCTTATGGTAGTTCGAGGTCCCTTGGATTTCAATTTACTCCTTGGGCGAGACTATGTTTATGCAATGAAAGCTGTCGTATCGACACTCTTTCGCGTGATGTCTTTCCCTCACAATGGAAATATTGTGACTGTAGACCATCTTTCGTTCCCTAGTCTTGTTTCAACTACCAATAATATGACATCCCTAAATGTCCCTAATTCTAAAGTGGTATCTCCCCCGCCACGGGTTAATTATGTGGCAACTGATCCCATGTTTTCAGTTACCGATGAAAGTGAGCCTCTCACTGTTTGATCATCTTCCTTTGATTTAGATCTAGTAACTAACATGGAAAACTCTATGGGATTAATTGAACGCGATGTTCTTATCCCTTTTGAGTCCCTTGACATGTGTTCCTTCTAGAGAACTATTCTTCCTTCTGATGAAGACCTCTTGGAAGCCATGATCAAGGTGTGTCCATTGACATGTCTTTCTTCCAGTTGGAAGCCATGATCATTGAGTGCGAGGATAGTTTGTTCCCGTCTCAACCTCGTTAAAAAATGAAATTGGATGTTGCAAGGATAGTTCCTTTTCCTGTGCCAACCTCATTAAAAAATGAAACAGGTGTCCATGAGGAAAGTTCCTTTTACTGTGTCAACCTCGTTAAAAAATGAAACAGGGTGTATCGAGGAAAGTTCCTTTTACTGTGTCAACCTCGTTAAAAAATGAAATAGAATTTCGAGGAAAGTTCCTTTTACTGAGTCAACCTCGTTAAAAAATGAATCAGTGAGTATGAGGACAGTTCCTTTTACTGAGTCAACCTTGTTAAAAAATGAATCAGTGAGTGTGAGGATAGTTTTTTCTTGTATCAACCTCATTAAAAAATGAAACAGGGTGTCATGAGGACAGTTCATTTTACTGAGTCAACCTCGTTAAAAAATGAATCAGTGAGTTCGAGGATAGTTCCTGTTACTGAGTCAACCTCATTAAAAAATGAATCAGGTAGATTTTAGGTCATATAGGTAGATTGTAGAGAGTAGACACGAGGATAGTTTTTTCCTATCTCAACCTCGTTAAAAAATGAAATCGGATGTCATGAGCATAGTTCCTTGTCTTGTGTCAAGCTCGTTAAAAAATGAAACAAGGAATATTGAGCATAGTTCCTTGTCTTGTGTCAAGCTCGTTAAAAAATGAAACAAGGATAGGTTATATAGGTAAATTGTAGAGAGTAGATATGAGCATACTTCCTTGTCTTGTGTCAAGCTCATTTTCAAACATGAAACAAGGATTTTGAGGATAGTTCTTTTCTTGTGTCAACCTCATTAAAAAATAAAACAACTCCCTTTTCGAGTCGAGTCTTTTCAAGAACTTGAAAGTAAACCTTCATTTCATCCACCTGGTTGAATGCAATGAAGCTTGGGGGGCATGTACCTCGATTTGCATCATTATGCTGAGGGCATGCGAACTTATAACAAGCATAGTTTTTTGTTTCAAGCTTGCGTAAAACATGAAACTAGATCCGAGCATAGTTCTTTTCCTGTGTCAAGCACGTTAAAAAATGAAACAATCCTCCTCTAATTTAGAGTCGAGAGTTTGACAAGATCTCATAAATGTTAAGTCGTATATTTAGGTTAGTTATTTCAGTTTTTTGCATAATTTTCTTACAGTTTTAGGTTGGGTCTTTCATATGATCTCGTAAATGAACCTTCATTCCATCCAGCTATTAATTACTAGCAGTTGAATGAAATGAAGCTGGGGGGGCATGCGCTCTAGCAGTTATGCTTAGGGGGCATCAAGCACAGTTTTCTCTCTGTTTCAAGCTTGTGTAAAAATGAAATGCTTAGGGGTCATCAAGCACAGTTTTCTCTCTGTTTCAAGCTTGTGTAAAAATGAAACTACTCTGAAGCATATTTTTTCTCTGTTTCAAGCTTTTGTAAAAATGAAACCTATCTCGAGTCAATTTCAGTTATTTTCAAGACTCGTTAAACTCATGAAATTCCCGAGATTATTTTTCTATCTTTCATTCTCGTAAAACAAATGAAAATGGTGAGTTCTTTCCGTCTTTTCCTGCTCGTAAATTAAATTGAAAGTCGGCCATATGAGTACATTTTTATCATTTTTTCGAACTCGTTAAAACTTATGAAAAAGTGAAACATCAGAGTCATCTTTAAGCTCTTTTCTGACTCCTAAAACATGAAAAGATCGTCGAGCTTTTCTTTTTAAACTCGTTAAAACGAAACTAAAAAGACGATCTTCTTACAGCCCTTTTCTGACCGTAAAAACATGAAAAGATTGCCGGATTTTTGTCATTTCAAATCCGATATTGGTAATAAAACGACGTGTCCTTGATTGCTTTTTTACTTTTTCAGATCAGAGGCACTTATTATGAAAATTACTCCTTGATCGTAATGATCAAGCGGTTCTCTCAAGTATTGTTTTATACTTTTTCGGGCTTGAGAGACACAAATTTACGAAAAAGGACAACCATGGAGTTTTCTTATGTTTTTTCAGACTCCATAAAATTGAAAAACGCCGAGTTTCACCTATACTGGACTCGTTAAAATTTAACAGTAAAGGCCCTGTTCAATTACAAACAGGAATGGACCACTCCTTCTTAGGGTTCGAATTTAAACTAAGTTGGACTCATCCGAAGGATGAGCTTATAATCAAGCAAATGTTATCCTCCTCAAGCTTGTCAAAAAATAAAGAGGTACTTGCCAGAAATGGTGGGGGAAAAGAGACGAAAATGAACCTGTTTGTCATACTTTGTCTTACAAAAACCTTGTAACCACTCTTGAACACGACACTTCTCATTCACCTAGGTTGGGAAATCCTTTGCCTAACAATTGACCAAACCGTATTGAAAGTCTTTAGCCGGTTTCTGGGTATTAAATTTGGGTCAATTGTCACCAAACCATCTGCTATGTCGTTATGTGTTCAAGAGAGTCCTGCAAATAAGCCATTCATCTGCAAAATATCTGTCATCCATCTTGACCATCCCTGAGTTAGTCTTTGCAGCTACATTTCTCCAACTTGATATATGATTTCGTGTTGTGAGCTTGCTTACGACAGATCGCTTTCTATCGACTTCAACTCATTATCTAGAAAGATGATCTAGAAATCATCAGTACCTTGGGATCTGCATGCCTCAATGGCAGGTTTCTCGCCCTTGATGATAGGTTGCATCATTGACCTTCGATCGAAGGATTCCATGACATGTTCGACATCAACACATCTATTCACATCTCACGGATTGTACTGAGTACTTTGAGAGCCATTGACATTAATGGTGGTTTCTCTCACACTTGTTAACAGTTTACATCATTGACTGGTAATCAAGTGGTTTCTACCATGTTCGACTTCAACACATTCATTCACATGGATAGAATCGTACTGTTTCGGGAAGAAGAAATCAAGACCCTGGATCTAGTTTCCGCCATCCAGGCTGCGAGGAGTTTTGTATTCATTGTACTGTAGACTAATTATAAATAGATGGCTGCGTCCATATTGTGTCTACATGTGTCTATGATTATGATGTATTGCAAGATCGTTCCTATATCAGAGCAGTAGTTAGTTTGCTAGTTAGTTTTGATCTGAGTATGGGAATGCCTACCTCAGCGATGATATGATCTCATATATATATTTTGTATTGAATGTTTACAGGTTCCAACCGGGCTCTCCACAAGATAATCCTCGAAATGATAAAGTACTTCACTCTTCCTAGATGATACATGAAACCCTTATCTACTACAGACTTCGCACTTTAGGGGGCAATCTGTTACACAAAAATCTGTCACCATGACTATCTACAGTTAGTATGGGTTCATCATCAACCATACTATCCTCCTTGGCAAGTCTCATACCTCAGCTCCTCATGTCAAGCTTTGAAAATGAGAGAAAGTCCTTTAAAATCAATAAATCTCTGGTTCCGCACTTTCTCCTACTATTGCCTGCGGTCCCGCACCCCATGTTCGTGTTACCTGCGGACCTGCCCGCTCTGTCTATAAAGGGGTGGGTGCGGACCCCTGTAAAAGTCAAAAGGCGCAAGTTTAACTTCAAAAAACTCACTTTGGGTTAATTCTAGATGATTCTAGAAGGAATTTTGACGTGGATTGTTCGCTCCTAGGTGGTTCATGCATCCCAATAGAGGAGGAACTAATCCCTTGATGAGAGGAGTTATCCCTTTGAAGAAGGAGCTTATCCCTTTGAAGGTGGACCTAGTAACTTCCCTCCATTGCACTATAAATTAAGGCATTGGGCTAGTTGCAGAAGAGGTTAGAAGCTGAACATTTCTAAGGGTAAATGCTGGTGAAATTGAGACTCCCTAGTTAAGCTTGAGAGGAGAGATTACATACCTTTTTGGCTTCATTGGGAAGTGAGTGAACTTGTCAAAGTAGAGGAAACTTCTTGCTGGACCCTGGGAGGAACTTGTACAGCATCAAGGCACAGGTTGTAAAGTTCTTCTTTCATTTGAATTAATACAATCAGATTCATTTTTCTCAACAAATTGTCTTATGTCAATTGTTTCGTAAATTCCTTGATCATTATGATAGATATGCTTTATGATATTGGCTTTTCAGGTGCTATTTAATTTGTTTGCTTGTTGGTGTATGCAAATTTGCTACCAAGGAGCTCATTTGGATCAAAGGACTTAGGCTTCCACAAACTTGCATTGGACCCAAGGTAGGCCCAGACACCTGTTTGCTTTTGTTAATATATTGCATATTTAGAGAAAGATAGTTTTTGATTGGCTTTCTTGTCACTAGATATCGTTAGATACTAGGGAGGTCAATCTTGTCCGCAAGATTGACTCATTCCATGTGACAGTATGCCCTTTATGGATGAAGTATTCACCTGATCTCTAGCTACTTCTAGGATTTTTATGTTATAGTCCTCCTGTGTCATCAGCTTATCATTTATTACCAATGGATTTGGTAAACATTTTTGCCTCAAAATTTCAAATTTGACCATGAATCTGTCAATGGCTAGCTGCATGGTTTGAAACTTATCCTCTAGGTTCAACATCAAATTCCTCTTGGTGAGGACTCTTTTAACTTCCAAAATTGTACCTGTTCTATCAGGTATCTCTAATTCCTGCAGCTCATACTTATTCTTGGAGTTGAGGAAGTGAATGATCCTTGTAGCTTCCTCTGGCATGTCTCCAAGTTCTGCTTTGACTCTTTGTATGGCTTCTGTAGCTTACTTTATTAAATCAATCTGTTCAAAAATAACCTGGATGGATGGCCAAATATCATTGATAGAGTCAATGATATTGGCCCACAGTTGCTCCTTAGCCTGACCTAGAGGTTCATTGAATGTCAGTTCCTTCTCTAGGTTTTTTATTCATTCATTCATCCTTGTAGACTTATGTTGTTCTTCTTTGTGCATGATTTGGGCAAGCTTGTAGTCAGTTTCCAGGCTAGTCACTTTTTCCATAAGCCTATTCATCTCAGTGGTATGAATGGACATTTCTTCCATTTCTTTGACCAACCTGTTTGCTTCATCACCTGCAGACCCTGTTGTTGTTGACCCTGTTGCTAATGTGGATGGTGTAGATGCAGGCAGTGCTATGGCCATTGGAGCTGTGGGAGCTAAGGATGCTACCAAAGTAGAAGGTACATCAATGGTAACTGTTGGAATAACAGTGGCAGGGGCATCCTCAAGACTATCTTGTTTTTGTTGAATCAAGCTATCCAATTCTTTTTCCATCTCCTTTAACTGATCATTCAATTGAAGTATTAGGTCCATCATCTCTTCATGATTGGTTTGGCTCTCCAGGACCTATTTAGTTTGTGGGTGTTCTAAATGAGGCAGCTTTAGTTGTTTCTTGAGAACTACTATATCCTCATTCTTCTTTTTTATCAATCTTTCAACTACCTTAATGTCAGTTGGATCAAGGCCCAACTCAATAACCAAGTCCTCCAATGACTTGATCCTGTTGTCTTTGGCCTGTGAGGAGGCCTTCTCCAATTTGTAATGGGCTATGATGTTGTCCAGTGAACCCTGCAGCCTGTCTGCAGCCATGGCCTTTCCTGTTAGGGTGGAGTAAATCATTTCTCCGGCCTGCTTGTGGAACTCTATTTGGTCAATGGGATAATCCCTGGACAACACCTCAAAATCAGTCTTCTTGTAATCAGCTGAGGTCTTTGGTTGTTGAATAGTGGGCTGCAAAAATGAGACCTGCATCTTTCCTGCTTTGATGTCAAAGGCTGACATCAACCTACTTTGGTTGGCTGGTATATGCTTGAAGTATTGGGTGTATGTCTCTACCTTCAACTTCTCATTTCTCATTTTTATTTCCTTGTACCTGTCTTTGATATCCTTTTCTCTGTCAGTTGGCCTGACAAAGGAAGAAACCTCAATACTTTGTTGTCTCTCAATCATTTGAGTGTTGGAGGTTGATGGCTGCTATGTTTCACCTGAAGTAGATGTGTCTTTTCTCCTCTGCCCCATTGTTTCAGTGTCAGTTATTTCCACTGATTCAATGTTCTCCTCCTGTTCAAACACAAGATTCAACTGGGGCCTTTTCCTGAGCTCAAAAAGCTCATATGTAGTCTCCATGGCAGAACTAGAACCTTCTTCCCTATTCCTCTTTGGATTATTCTCCTCATTGGCTGGGGTCTGTAACACGAGAGGATTACTCATTGGTTCCCCTAGTTCTAGAGCCTGCAGGAAATAACTCTGGTAAATTTGCTTTTCCACATAAATTAGTGTGTTCTCAGCATCCACAACTGTGTTATCCATGTCAATCAATGTATTTTCCAACCACTTAGATTAGTTGGCAAACTATTCAATGTCAGGTCTTTGGTGGTGGATGAAAGGTCCCAATTTGACCTTGATTCTCAATTTGTTTATGACCCCATGAGGGTCATACTGCCACATGAAGCTGTTGCTGAATTTCATCTCTTGTAGTATCTTGTCAACCTATGGTCCAACCTTTCTGTTATTGCAAACGAATGGGCCCAACTGGTTTTTTTATCTTAAATTGGGTCTTCTTCCTAGCAGATAGGAAGTGGACCTCATCAGAGTTGATGATTTGTCTGAAATACTCAAGTGCAAATATCCTCATAGGGAGGTATTTGGGCAACTTATAAGAGGCTAATTGGCATCCATAAACCCTGATTTCAGTGTGGTTCTGGTACAGGTACCAGTCTCCCACCTTGTTTTTCTTAGCCAACTGTAGCACCCTCTTGATTTCTTGGTTGATTCTAGGTTGAGTGTTACTCGTCAACATGTTCATGACTGGGTAGAAAAATGAATCTATGAAGTCTTTCTAGGTAAATGCTGTGGAATATTTCTGAATCAAGGGTGTCCAGAAGACCACTGATCTCTCTTTTCCCTTGGTATCCAACTTCTGGATGCTTACAGGGAACTTATCTACTTGGTAATACAAAAACATGTGAAATAACACTGAAGAGTACTTGAAAACTCTTTCAGTGGGCAGTCTTGTGAATTGTTCATGCATCCTATCTGCAATGAACTGAGCATAATTGTACATGATAGCAGGAGGCTTGCCTGGGGTGAAGATGGATAGGAAGGCCAGGATAACCTCATCCACATGCTCATCTGAGGTATATCCTAGGATGCAAGAGAGCATGGTGATTATATGTCTGCCTGTTTCTGAAAAATGGTGGCAACATAAGGTGGAGGATCTGTGGGAGTATATCGGTCTTCAATGATGAAAGTATGGAAGATTTGCCTTATATTAACTAAGTCCAGTGTGATATATAAGTCCAATAGGTCTCCAATGGATAGAGGGGTCTGATTAGGGCTAGGTTGGACTTGCAGCATTTGATTGATAGACTCTAGTGTGATGGTGAATAAGAGCTGCTGGTTTGGGGCAACAATAGCCCTTTGGCTAGGGATATAGCAGGCATGACAAAAATGTATGATATCAGGGAATGGGTGAACTTCTGGGAATAGGTATTTGGGTAAATTGGATTCCCATAAATGGATGTCATCGGCATGGTTCAGGAATCTATCCTTACTCCAACAGTGGAGCTTCAGAAGGTAGGTTGGGGTAGTAGTATCTTTTATCTGGAAATCCCTATCTGCTAGTGCCAAATGGTCGATGTCCAAGTGAGGGGTTGACACAGGTCTCACATCCAGAGAGGTCTAGGAAGCCATGACTGAGTTTATGGATTGGGATTAGGCCTGTATTGGTTGTAGAAGTGAGGATTGGGAAACTCTGGTATAGTGAGGGGGTAATCGCAGTTTTGCAAAAGAAAGGGTTTGGGTGTTCAGGTGAATTACTCTTCAATTAGGCATATGTATCAATTAATTTCAATTAATTAATCTTTAAATTGACTATACATTTCCAAATTGAGAGGGTCGTTCTGGTTTTTTCTCAAAAATACCTGGAAATTGGTGGTATAGGCTGCAAACTAGTTTCAATGGTGACTATAGAGGGCACGATGGCTTCAGCTGTGCACTGGATGCTTGAATTGGGCATCCAGAGCTTGTTCAGGAGGTAAACATTAGTCAATTTTGGTTGCAGAGGCCGAGGGTGGCGCAGTAAGGCTTGGGCAACATTCATAGTGCAAACGAGCAAAAAGAGTCGAAATGGGCTTCTCCTGCCTTTTAACCGGCAACGGTCACAATTTGGCGCGAAATTCATAAATGAACAGTGGATGGTTTTAGCTTTTGGTGGGGAGGCAGTTTCAAGGGCCATCGCACCACTTTTGGAGAGCAGGCGGTATTTCCTTGAGAGCACGCGATCTCGCCTGAGGCTTCCACGTAGCAAAATAGGGCCCAAGCAAAACCGCGAATCTTGCGTGATCTCGGGCGGGTAAAGGTCGGAGAGGGAATGAGTGTGATATGGATGTGTGCCATCGGATCTGGGGTTGGAATATCGAACGGATGTCATGCGGTCAAGCTGCATGGAGGGAATAGGGGTCGGGATTTGCGGGGCCCAGGGGGGTTAATTACAATTAATTTTAATTAATTAATAAACAAAGCGAGGATTAAATATAAGTGAGGGTTAATGGAGTGGGACGAGGGTTTATTGTGGTGAGGTTTTCTTAACCGCACCGAAGGTGGTGGGTTAAAAGGTTTTTTTTTTTTTGGAAAATATAAATTCAGGGAATTAATTAAATAATGTGGGGGGATAAAACTTTGGATAAGGGGGTTTCATGGGTTTTTTAGGTAAAATAGGGAAATTAATAAGGGGGAAGGTGATTTTTTCAATGGGGAATGGGTTTCACACTAGGGAAGAGAGGTTTTGGGTAGGAGGATTACCTTTGGAGGGTAATTTACTAGGGAAATGTGTGAAACCAAGGGGTAAGTGTCAAAATGAAGGGAAAAAGGGTATTTTTGTAAAAAATGATGGGATAATGGGGAAATTAGTAAGCAAGTATGTGGGGGGTGAAATGAAATGAGGGGAAGTTAATCAAGTAAGCTAGTGAACATCCTTTCACTCTCATAAATGCTCCTGCACACTGAAACATAAGTTTAAGCATGATAAATGTGCTCATGATTTAACAACCTTGTACATCTGCAACTTTTCTTCTACCTACCCTTTATTTATCCTAACATTTTTTCTTCACTTTATTGGGTGCATTTGAGCTAGCAGACCCTTTATTTCCTTTTCTTTTGACAAGCAAACTATCTAATTCTAACCTTATAACTTCCAATGGCTCAGATTAAGCTGATGAGCACATTTTTATTTCTCTACCTGACTATTGATTTGTCAATGTTCAACAGCTTAGCTAGATCTTTATTCTCTATCTATAAACATGAAATTTAAAGCATGAATTAGTCAAGATTAAGCTATTTGACTATCATGTGTTGTGGCATTTATTAAAAGCAACAGAAAACCATTATTTTGCATAGTAAAGTAACAAGTAGTGGCACTTGAATTTGCACCCTTTCATGATCTGTTTTATTTTGGGTTCATATTTTTCACTTTCTTTTACCTTTTCTTTTTCTTTTTGTCCTTTGATTATTCTTTTAGGACATACCCTCTTTACATTTTTTAATTTTTAATATGGAAAACATTTTGCAGAAAGCAAAAGTATGTACAATATTACAAGACTAACCATAGGCAATTCAAAATTATGAATCCTATTATTATAGGACCCTAACATTGGCTCCGCATGGGGATGGCATTTCCTGGTGAAATGTTAAGAACTTTAAGATCAGTAGCCTTTTGAAAATATGACTGAAGTTACCTTGTAAATTGTTCCTCTGTGATTCTGCTTTATTCATACTTATGATGGTGAAACCTTCAAAGCTCAGGGCCTTCTCTCCGGGCTTCAACTTCAAAAGATTACCATTCAATCCAATCTAAAATCTGCATTGTTATATACAATGATTAAAGTAAAGTGAACTATTGTTAATCTGTGGAAAAGTAATGCTTCATCATTCTACCATTGATAGGTCCTCGTAGTAGATCTGATCCATCTATCTCTCTCAAGAAAAAAGCATTGTTACCTCTGTAACCATAAATGACATAAGGGCCTTGCCACAGAAAGTCAAATTTTCCATGTTTTCCCTTGTCTTCTCTTCTAGAATACCATCTAAGTACTTTATCACCTATGTAAAAATCATCAGCTTTAGTCTTTTTATCAAAAATCTTTTTGATTTTATCTTGGATTACTTGTGATTTTACATATACTTCTTCTCTGGTTTGCTACAAGTGTATTGTCTGATTTATCCTCCTATGGATATCATTTGGTTCTACCTGCAACTCCTGGATGATCTTCATCACTGGAACTCCTAAAGAGGATGGAAAAACAACATCCATCCCATATACTAACTGATAGGGAGATCTACCAATGGACTTTTTGGTAGTTAGTCTCTTTGCCCATAAGGCATTGACCAACTTTTTGTTCCATGTCTTTTTGTTGTCTTCCAGTAATTCCTTAATGATATTGACAAGGATTTTGTTAGAGGATTCTGCAAGTCCATTACCTTGAGGGTAATAGGCAGTGGAGTGTCCAAGGGTGATGTTGTATTTGTTACAAAAGTCTACCATTTTCTTGGATTTAAAAGTAGTTGCATTATCAGTAATGAGATTTTGGGGGCATCCAAATCTTGACAGAATATTATTTTCAAGGAAGGAGATAATAATAGTGTCTGTAGCTTGTCTAGAAGGGATGGATTCTATCCATTTGATAAAATAATCAGCAGCTATGAAAATCCACTTATGTTGGGCTAAGGAGGATGGGTGAATTTCTCCAATGAATTCTAACCCCATTGTTGAAATGGCACTTTTGTGGAGATGGGTTTGAGGGGTAAAGGTAAAAGCTTTCTTTTCCCCTCAAATATCTGGCACTTATGACAAGAGGTTACATGTTTCTTAAAATTTTCAAAAGAGTGGGCCAATAAAAACCAACCCTCAAAATTTTGTCAACAGTAGTCTTCCAATACAAGTGTCCTCCACAATCTCCTGCATGAAATTATTGCATAATTTTATCAACTTCCTCTTTCAATAAACAATTTAAAAGAATACCACCATTGTCTTTCCAAAATAAAGCATTATCTATGATACAATATCTCATTGATTTCATTTTCAAAAATCTAGCTTTAGTTCTAGATAAACCAGGAGGAGCTTGTAAATTTATTAATACAAATATGATATTTGCATACCAAGGTGAATCTGTAAAAGGTTCACTGATCTGTGGAGTCGTCATCTCTTCTTGATCATCAAGGGCACCAATGAAATTTATATCTAGGGCCTGATAGTTCGATTCAGCCATGAGTTTGGCTAAACCTTGGCCTTTGATAAGTTTAGTAGGCTTTATTTCTATGTCATATTCCAAAATTGTGGTAATCCATTTGCCTCTTTTCCCTTCAGGCCCATTTTGTGTCAAAATGTCCTTTACTACTAAGTTTGGAACATAAGCAATGATGTGTGAATACAAGATGTATACTCTAAAATCTTTAATAGCTTTCATTAAAGCTAATGCCTATTTTTCCATTATGTTGTATTTTAGGGTTGCATCTCTTAAAGATTTACTGAAAATGCAATGGGCTGTTCATATGCTTGATCATTCTTTTGCAATAAGACCGTTGTAATAGTATGTTCTGAAGCAAAAGAAAAAATTATTAAATCTTTCTGAAAATCAGGACTTATAAGGACTGGAGTTTTGGTAAGGGCTTGTTTGATAGCCTCAAAAGATTGTTTAGCTTCCAATGTCCATTTAAGTGTTGAATTTTTTCCTAACATGTTATTTAGTTCTCTAATCAATTCTGCTAAATTTGAAATGAATCTCCTAAGAAAAATTATCTTGCCTAAAAATTATTGTAATTCTTTGATGTTTCTAGGATGGGTGATGGTCAATATTGCCTCTATTCTAGCAGGATCTATTCTAATTCCATCTTTGGATATTATATGTCCCAACATTTTACCTTCTTCTAGACCAAAGAGTGTCTTTTTGGGATTTAAGGAAATACCAAATTTCTTGCATTTAATGAGAACTCTTCTCAGGTGATCTAGGTGTTCATTATCATATTTAGAAAAGATTATGATGTCATCTTGGTAAACCACTAGGAAGTCATGGATATCCTTGGAAAAAGATATATCCATATCTCTTTGAAATGTTGCTCCTGCATTCATTAATCCAAAAGGCATCTTCAAATACATGAAGGTACCCCAAGGAGTAGTAAACATAGTTTTGTTTGGTCCTCTGGTTGAACTAAGATCTGGTTATATCCAGAAAATCCATCAAGCAATGAAATTTTGGATGAGCCTACTACCCTCTGAAGGATATAGTCCATTTTTGGTAAAGGATAGTTGTCTTTTAATGAGACCTTGTTTAAATTTCTGAAATTAACACAAAGTCTGATTTCTCTAGTTTTCTTCCTAGTAGTGACTAAGTTTGAAACCCAATTTTAATATCTAATGGGAGCTATAATTTGGGCATCATACATTCTCTTTACTTCCTTCTCAATAGATGGCATAAGAACTGGATTAATTCTCCTAAGTTTCTGTTTAAAAGGTTTATGATCTTCTTTGATAGGTATCTTGTGTTGAATTATGCTGGTGTCATAACATTTCAGATCTTCATAACTCCATGCAAATACATCTTGAAACTCTTTAAACAGATTTATGTATTTAACCTTTTCATCTAGAGGTAAGGCTTTTGATAATTTAATGAGTTTAGGTTTTTCTTCAGTTCCTATGTTACATTCTTCTATATCTGCTCTCAAAGGCTCCATTTTCGGTTTCCTAGCTACATCGTTGGAATCAAACAAATATTCAAAGGGGACTAATCCCTTAGGCAAAAAATTATTTTTAATATTAAGAATTTCAGGATCATCATTCATTATTTCTTCTATTTCTAGATTTTCTAAGTTATCTTTTTTTTCCCGTGGAAAAAGTCGCACTTTCTTTATTAATAAAGAAACTGCATTTTGCAGATGTGTTGCATATACAATATTCAGGCATAGCCTGTCAATCATCGGCCCAGTCAAAATTGTGTTCGCCATCTAAGGCTTTTAAAAACATATGAAAGGTCTATACATATACTGTGCATCTCTTCGCAGAGAGCTTTGTAACTGTCTGAACTATAGGGAATAAAAACAGTGAATAATTACATATGGCTTTCGGCTACAGATCCAAAAAGCAAAAAAATAGAAACTCAGTTGGATTTTTCATATTCCAAGCTCTATGAACGGTCTATAGTAATACTGATATCTATTGCCATCTCTTTCCTCCACGATCAACCAGTCAGTGTCGTCCCTGAGCGCTGCCTCCTTGGATAAGCTGTCAGTGGCTGAGTTTCGTTCCCTGTAGATGTGACGACAAGAGAAGACATCAAAATGTGATATGAGTCTGTGTGCTTCATCCAAAATGTGTTGTAATGTGTATGTATTGCAGTGTGCTGTTTTATTCAACCAATTGCAAATAATTTGAGAGTCTCCAAATAACTGTAGTTGATGACAGTTTTTGGATAATGCAAAATGAATAATATTTTTTGTCGAAACGAGCTCAGCAAAATTATTTGTTCCCCTTCCCAGACCCATTTCAATTTTGTAAACATGAGAATCAGATAGGTGAAGTATAGCCCCACCCCCACAGCCCATCTCCTGAGCTGATCCATCAAAATATGCCCAAGGGTGGGCTGGGTTGATGACTTCAGGAGTAATAATCCTATGGATCGGTTGGTCTTCTTCTTCGGGATGGAGCTGTAATCAGCTAGTAGCCTGGAGGTAATGGAAGGCTAGTGAGGTGATCTTTGGTGGAAAATGGCTTGGTTTCTGGAAATCCAAATGGCCTAGCTAATGAGGAGCAGTATGTTTTTAGGTCTGGCCAAATTGGAAGTGCACCAAGAGTTCCAAGCTTCAGTGAGATTAGGACCCCGCCATTTCAAAACTGAAGAGATCGACCTCAGGAAGTCGTTCCATAGTTCCTGTGAGAGCGGGAAATGTAGGAAAAGGTGATCAGTATCCTCATTGTCCCTTTTACAGAGGTGGCACCAGAATGACCCTGCAAAAGATCTTCTCATCAAGTTTGCCCCGGTCGGGACTTTGTTGCGGAGGATGGACCACATGAGCAATTTTGATCAAGGGGGCGCCTTCAACTTCCATATCTGCTTCCACCACTGAGCCAGATCCGGTGGTTTGTGCCTTTCCATCAGTACTTGGTAGCCTATCTTGGGAGAGTATATTCCATGTTTAGCATGCGCCCAGATAAGCTCATCCTCGCCTTCAGTAATTCTAATGTGGGCCTCCATCAGTGCATTTGTGTAATTTCTCCATTCCTACTGCCAACATCTAGGTATATTCAGATTATTAGCAGATCTCCAGGATTGTTGAAAGATGGTAGAGTGTGCCTCATCTGCAATCTGGTTGATATGCACTATACCAATGGCCTGTAGGTGTCCTCGCAGGCCAGCCGTGAGCCTGTGAGTGTTTCCACAACCCACCCAAGGGTCAGTGCCTATCTGAATTTTTGTCCCTGATCTAATTCTCCATGTCAGACCGCTGCGAATGAGTTCCTTCGTGTTGTTGACAGCCTTCCAGACAATAGATATATTATTCTGCCTGGTGTCTTGTCTGATCCAGTCAAGGACACTTGCTGGTTGGATGTATTTAGATACCGCCACCTTCGTCCAAAGGCTGTTATTATTTAGTAGTTGCCACCCCAATTTGGCTGCCAATGTTTGTGAGAATGTGTCCAACCTCTTGATTGCCCATCCTCCCCAGCTCTTTGGTAAGGCCAATGAATCCCAGCTCGTCCATGCAAAAATTCTCCCCGATTGGTTCCCTTTCCACAAGAACCTGCAACATAGGTTTTGTAGGCGCGACAGGATGCCTCTAGGGATCCATGCCAAAGTCATCCAATAAACTGGGGTGGCTTCTAAGACAGCCTTGATGAGTACCAGTCTCCCTGCCCTCGAGAGATATTTGTGGTACCAAATATTGAGCCTCTTCTCCACCTTCGATATGAGCCATGTCCAGTCTGCTATCTTGTATCCAAGGGGTTTTAGCCTATATCCCAGGTATCTTAGCCCTTCTTCTAATTGGACTTAAGCAAAGGCAAATCTTCTGAGAGCAAACTGAATCTCATGTTGGGAGCAGCCTGTGGCAGTTATAGTGGATTTTGCCTCATTTAAGACCATGCCAATGGCCTTGAGAAAGATACCAAGGGATCGGTGGAAAGCAGAGGTATCCCCAATACCCCCATTTAAGAGGATCAATACATCATCCACAAACAACAAGTGGGTGAGGGTGCAGTCGTCTGTGATTTTGATACCCCTTATTCACCCCAGTCTGCATTCCTCTCCAATGATTCGGCTAAGGCCTTCCATGATGAGCAGAAAAAGTAAAGGTGAGAGGGGGCATCCTTGCCTCAGACCTCTTTCCACATGGAAAAAAGGGGAGGCGGAGCCATTTATAAGCACACTGAAGGATACATTCGATATACAGCGAAAGATCCATTTGATGAAGGAAAGGGGAAAGCCCAGATGGGTCAACAACATTCGAAGGTATAACCAGTTAACCCTATCAAAAGCTTTGGATAGGTCAATCTTCAGAATCATGCCTTTGAGTTTCCTGGTCTGTACTATATGGAGGAGTTCCTGTGCAGTGCCTACGGCTTCATGAATTTGTCGGTTCTGCAGAAAGGCAAACTGTTCCGAGGAGATGTGGGCTGAGAGGATAGGCTTGAGGTGATTAGCAATGATCTTATAGATGCAGTTGCATAGGGAGATGGGTCTGAAGTCATCAAAAGATGAGGGCTTATCAGTTTTTGGGATGAGGGCAATGAAAGTAGAGTTGAAACTTTCCCACATTCTGCCTCTCAGTCTACATTCTTCAATCAATCGCAGAAGGTCTGTGCCCATAATGTCGAAGAAAGCAGTGTAGAACTCGACTATCCAACCATCCGGTCCAGGGCTCATATCTTTTTTCAACCATTTGAGGGTAGCTTCCAATTCTCCCAGGCTCACTTCCTTAGTGAGTTCCAGCTCTGCTTCCTCATCCACAAATCTGGGGAAAGTTTGTGCAATGCGCATGACATCTGCTAGGGTGGCATGTGGGGGCTCCTTGTATATTCTTTTGAAGTGTGTAGTAGCTAAATATGCGAGACCTCGGAAGGTGTTAATTGTGGTGCCATCCTCCTTCTTGAGCTCCCAGATAGTGTTAATCGCCTTTCTCCCATTTGCATGTCTGTGGAAAAACTTAGTGTTGTCGTCGCCCTCTTTGAGCCAGATAGCTCGACTGCGGAGTCTCCAGCTCTCCTCTCTGTCTTTCAGTATTTGTGTCCTTTTGTGGAGGAGGTCATCTAGCTTGTCCTTCTGCTCTTGTGAGGTAAGAATCCCTTCTGAATCCTCCTCCATTTTAGCAATTTCTTCTTCTGCTGATTTGAGTAGATGCTCGTCCTGTTCCTTTTTCCTCCTCGCCCACTCTTTAGAGATCTCCTTCAGGGCAAGCATATTACGGGCAAAACCTTCTGCGATGAGTCCTTCAGTACTCACCGGGTGAGCCTTCTAATAATCACTAACTGCTTTCATATAACTAGCTTCCTTTAACCATGTTGAGTTGAATTTAAAGGGAGCCTTTGGCTTGTTATGGGCAGATAGTAGCTCCAAATAGATAGGCCTATGGTCAGAGACTCCTCCCGAGCCAATCCACTGCCTGACCTGATAACCTCTATTGACTAGAGCTTCTCTGATGAGGAAGCGATCCAATCGTCTGGCCAGACTGGCCGCACCAGTTCTATTATTCCTCCATGTTGGCTGGATCTTAGCAGTGGGAATATCGATAAGATTGTGGGAGTCCAGTAAATCTTCAAAGAATACCGATAGAGGATCCATCTATGCGTTCGGTCCCCAAGACTCCGCAAACCCCATCGAGAAATTTAGATCGCCTCCGAGAATGGTATTGTCACCTTGGAAGGTGGAGGAGGAGAGCAGATTCCTCTAGAAGACCTCCCGGTCCCGGCAAGGCCCATAGATGTTGAAGAGCCTTAAATAGGTTTCCAGGGTCGACGAGTAGATGTCGATACCCAAATATCCCACCCCCCGCAGACATTAAGCAACTTAATGGAGCGATTGCAGAGGCCTACAGATATGCCTCCAGAGCGGCCTATCGCATCCAGAGAGTAAAAGGTCCAGTTGGGGAGCCATGATTCCAGGAGGGGTGAGATGGAGCTGTCGGATCCAAGAGTTTCTTGTAGAAAAATGATGTCCACAGATTTCGAGAATAGCAGACGTCTCGTGGATAGTTTTTCTGCAATTGAAGGATAGGACCTTCATGGAGGGAGAGGGGATGGGGTGCCTTCATCTCTAAGACCCCATGTTAATGTTGATTGTCTGCTAGAAACGATCTCTTCCCCCCCCCCGGGTGCATGGCCTTGGTGAGGTGGGAAGGCCGCCCACGGGGCAGCTTAGGGAGATAGGGGAAGGAGATGGACCTGAAGCCAACCGCATCCTTGCCGAGTGAGCAGAATTTGGAGCGCGTCGGGTATCGGTGGTCCTTGCAGGGGAGGGAATCAGAGGGGAAAGGGGAAGGGACTCCGGGAGGGAGGGTTGGGGAGGAGGGCCTGTGGAGGGAGGGACCGCCATGGGGCAATGAAGGTTGGGGAGGGGATGTAAAGAGGGGTAAGGGGGGGAAGCGGAAGCCGCGGGAGGGGGGAGGGAGTGCACCAGAGCGTCCACAGGGGGGAGTGAACTGTGTGAATGCAATGCAGTAGACATAAAAATATCAGAAACAAAGTTAATAGAGTGAGAGATAGAGGGAGTCGTACCCGCGATGAAAGCCTCCCCTGAAGCCGCCCGAGCTCTCGTCAACGGCGGAGAGGGTGGCCTGAGTGGAGTTTTTCCCCGCTTCTTGCTGGGGCCAGGATCAGCTGCTACAATTCCCTCAGCCACATCTTGAATCGGCTGCTCCTCTGATGGCTGCTCTTGCAGGGTAGGCTCCGGGGGTGCCTGGGTATGCTGCTCATGATCCCTTGTCCTCTGTCCCCTGTTAGGGTTCAAGGGGCAGTCTCTATAAACATGGCCAACCTTATGGCAGTGCCGGCATCTGTAGGGCACACCCTCGTAGTCTAGTATTTGCTTCCTTGTGAAATTCCTCCACTAAATAGTGATGTACTCTAGCAGGCCCCCTCGAGTATCCATGTGCACCAGGATACGTGCATAGGACATCTTCCCCGTGACTAGGTAGGACTTATCTGAACCCATGTACGAGCCTAGCGAGTTCCCAATTCGCTTGAATATTTCTTCTGACTAGAAATGTGGGGGAAACCTTGGGAGCCTAACCCAGATAGGTCCTATCCCGCGCTGTTCCGATTCCGGATCAAAGAGCGGCGACCATCTCTTCAGGTGAACCAGGGCATGATCGAAATGCCAATAAGAGGATAGCACCCAGTTAGTGTGGTCCGACCACGCAAACCTGAAGGCGAACCAACCGTGCACAAGTTTCTGTACGCTGGGTAGTTCAGCTAGTCGATGGCCCCGTACCTCGGACACCCACACTTTTAGTCTATCGACTGTGTAGTTCCTGCCTCGAATCCTTCTGACTAAAACCCTATCCGCTATGTCCATGGATTCAACCAACTATATGTCTTCCTCCAACCGTAGGATGACATCGTCGATCTTTGACCTGAAACACTTTGCCTTCTTCTGGGGTCTCACCTCCTCAAATGGTGGCGCCCTTGCGTCCAAATTGATTTCAGAGGATGGGTTTTCCTCAGGGCCGAGGGAGGGAGACGATAAAGGGGTGGCAGAGGGGTTCAGGGGGGTGATAGGGTTATTAGGGAGAGGGACGGGGCTGTGAACCTGAGATGGCAAAGCCTGAGGCGACGGAGCTGACGTGCAATGCAGAACAGAGGAAGGACCACTTGAGAGGGGGATGTAGGGAGGGTCAGCCCATGACTCCGGGAGGTTAGGGTTAAGGCAGCCTGAAGCGAACCCTAACGAGGACGGGGAAACCGGTGGAGAGGAGAGGGACGGCCAGGTAGGGGGAACGTCCGGTAGGATGACCGGACGACCAAACGGCCCTGAGATCAGAGGAAGGTCGGCAATGGTCGCATTCAACTCGCAGCTAAATGGAATGCGGTTTGCCCTCGCCAAGTGTGGAGTAGTCTAGACAAAGCCTTCCGACAAGGGATCCTTTGAATAATCTATGAAATCAAGATCCATTGTTGTCGAGGAATGTTAGTGCCAGCTACCTGTAACTGACAGAGAAAGGTGAAAGCCTGGGAGGCAGCCCTAAATAGAGAGTCGCGGCGATGGTAAACCCTATGCAGTAAACCATCGTAAAAACTGTAACAGGCCGGGTGAATTGGGTTAGGGAGAGCAGACCGTAGCCCAGGGACCAATCTACGTGGTCGATCAAGCGCTTGCCATCTGCTGCAGCGATCTGGCTCCACGACCTGTCACCCGTACTCTCCATCGTTGTCACGCTTCAGGACCTCCATCATTGATCCTCTCTTGGGCTACAAGTTCTAGCTTAACCTCTCTTCTAAGTTATCTACTTCTACTTTTGTGAAATTAGTGGGTTTACCTATATCTAAGATATTTACATCTATCCCACTATCTATCTCATTGTCTACTGTACAGTTTGTATCTATATTACAATTTTGAAACTCACCTTCAGCATTCATGAAGTCTTAAATTTGGGAATCCTGTGAGAAAATCTGCCAATACTTCAAATTGTCTGCTATGACAGGCCTATGCCTCACTTCTGCAATGTACTGATGGTTGGGTTGAAAGGGCAATTTGCAAGTACTAGAAAAAGTGGCCAGACTGTGGGCCTGCATATTATGTTTTCTAGGAATGACAACAAAGTTTGTTTCTGGAAGGTCTTTGATCAAATCTAGGACAATCTCTCTATATTGACTCAGTCTGGGATTATTTACAGAATATTCACCATTAATTTCTTTAATAATCAATTCTGAGTCTCCCAGTATAGAAACTCTCTTGGCTCCAAGTTTTCTAACCATTTGTAATCCTAAGATTAGAGCTTCATATTCTGCCATGTTATTTGTGCATTTAAAATTTAACCTAAATGCATGACCTTCAACATGATTATTCTCCATATTGTGAATCCACACTCCTGCACCTGCTCCTAGTCTATTCACAGATCCATCAAAATATAAATGCCATAGTGATTCATGAAAAATGTTTTCACTATTAGTTGTTTTATATTTCTATTCTACAATTGTGATTTCCTTTTTGTCATGGTCTGAATTGTACAAGATGAAAGATTCCATATCATAATGCATGGAGTATATAGGGAAGTTTTGAGGTTTTTCTACACTGCTCACCATGTATTTCATTAAGGTCTCTCTATAAAGTTTTCTTTGTTGACCAAAAACAGAGATGGTGGCATATGACATATCTAATTGCAAGGATCCCTGCAATTTTTCTAAGCGAGATAATAATGTTCCATATTTGGGTGGGATGTCTGCAATTACTATGTCCATCACAATACTCTTTGTTGGGCACAGGAATAAAGTTACACACAAATCCTTGATCAAACCGAAGCATTTAACTTGGCTAGAGTCAAAGGAAAATAGGTCCTTATATGTTCTGGTGATATCTATGTTTAGTCACTCGATGGTTGCTTTTGGCATCAAGTTATGGGATGCCCCTGAGTCTAGCATAGCATTATGTAATATTTTGTCATGAATGTTCAGGCTAATGTAGAAAGGAGGGATTCCCCCTTGCTGACGGGTGCCATTTACTTCAGGGCCAAACAATAACTCAGACTGATCATCATTCAAATTGACTACATCTTCTCCTTCACCTATATTTAAATTTTTTGTGATCTGTGATCTATAGGATTCATTTTTCACTAGCTCAGTCAAAGGGACTGATATTTTCAATTTTTCTATTTCAGCCTTGAGGTTGAAAGGCAGTTGAGCTTTGCTTGATTGGATGATATCTTCCTTAACAAATGTGGTATGTGTGTTTTTATCTTCTTTTTCAGCACTTGGCATTTCAGTTTGTGTTTCAGCAGTTTTGTTTTGAATTCTCTTATTTGGAATGTTTTGAGTAACTGTTTCAGTTTGAGTTTCAGATGAAGTTATATCTACAATTTTTGGGCCAGAAGTCTCCTGTGTTCCCCTAGGAAGGATTTGTAAAATTTTAGTGACAGGAGCTTCTGTTATCATTTTAGTTTGGGTCTGGATTGATCTTTTAGTGGGAGCTTCATTGTTCTTTTTACTTCTTAGACTATATTGTTTGTGAACCTCATATATGGCAGATTCATAGCCCTGTTTAAAGTCGAAGGATTCCCCAGATTGTAATTGCAATTGTTGTAGCATATATAATTCATGTTCTTATTGAGTAAGAAAAATGACATGTTCATTTCTTATTCCTAATAAGTTAATCTGCATGTCATCCTCTCGTTCATGGCTCTGTGAACCCTCAGCATAGTTCTCCTGGAATGGTGGCCTAATTTTCTGATCTGGTATACCATTCTTTCCAGTGTTAGGATTCTTCCTAAAGTTGGGGTTTCTTATTGGGGGTGGCTGTTGGTTCTCCCACTCAGTTTTTCTTTCCATGTTTTCTAATCTATCCATTATTCTCTCTACACTCTTTGCTAAAATACTATTTTACCATCAGAAGTGGAATTTCCTCTTTAATGACCAATTTCTTTTCATTTCTCATTCTATCTTTCTTGGCTAATAGGTTGGCCTCTACACTAATAACATTACTTTTCATTTGTTCCAATGTTTTAGGGTTTATTTCCCTTAATTGGTATGACATGTTAGTGTCAAAACAATCATGGAATTTGATTAATGTTAGGTCATGTGGAGGCTTAACATTAGCAGGTATTGCATTATAGATGTTATTGAATCTAGTACAATAATCCTGAACTGACTCATTAGGAGCTCTTCTAATGTTATCATATTCAGAAAGTATTTGCAAAGGGTTTTTCTTTCTCTCCCATTTATCAATGAATAATCTATGAAAAGCAGCTAAATCTGCAATATGATTAGATGGTAAATATTTGAACCATTTATTAACATCCCCAGTTAATGTTTGGGAAAACAACCTCATTTGGACATCAAATTCATCTATCTCATGCAACTCAAAATAGTCAGTCATTTTGTTCACATGCTATTGGGCAATATACTGACTAGTAGCATCAAACAAAAAGATTTTTCTTTGGTAATATTGGGGCATGGCATGGAGTTGTGCTGGTAAAACCAAAGGTGCATATCGGTCTACCATGGCTTGGATTCTGGCTTGACTAGGGGGTAAAGTGTTGGTACTTGAGGAAGGGCTTGAAATAGATGGAGATGAACTAGATGAGGATGAGGAGTTTGGTTGGATAGGAAGCTGATGAATGATTGGTTTAGGGGAATGGACTGTGGTGGATACAATTGGTGAGGTGGTAGTAAATGTAGGTGTATTTACAGTACTTGAAGATTGTGCATAAATTTCAGAGGCAACAACAATGAGGGCAGCTAGTTCAAATGATTGTTGAAGGTAAGCATGATCTATATGGCTTATCAATGTGGAGGTTAAAGCTTCTAACTTGTCAAAAGTATCCAACACAAATTTATCTAAATTTGGATGTATAGGAACCTTTTCGACTAAATTAATTGAACAAAATTAGGGTCTAACACAGTTTCATGAATGGAATTCTCTAATTTAGTTCTAAACAATGAGAGATCAAATGACAAATCAAATGGAATTTCCTCTAAAGTTGATAATTCCTCTGGGAGTGAATTTGCTTTAACTAACTAGCTGCTACTTGCTTGAGTTTCTACCTTTTTTGGTTTTCTTAAAATCCTATCTAGATCATCAACTATAGTAGCAGGGTTTGGATCTGGATTTGCCCTGGTATAGTGAGTCTCTTTGGGAGCCAGAATTTTATTTTTTTTAATTGTTTTTATGAAACTTTTTAAGAACAACTTATAAAAACGACTTTAAGGGGCTCAAGATGAAATTTTAGGTTTCCTTAAAGTTTTATTACACTGAGGATCGAAGTCCCCAGTATGGTCGCCAATTATGTTATCACTCCAAAATTTCTTCTAAGTTGTTAGAAAAAGAAATGATAGAGGTAACCACAAACCAACTTTGGAGATTAGGATCTAGCCTTCCTAATCTCAGAGAGGGCTCTCTCTTTTTTATTTAACTTTGTTTAGTTATTTGATTTTAGGCTAGTTATGATTGTGCTTGGGTTTTGATTTAGATTTTGTGGTGGGATCACTTACTTAGATGAAAAAGGGTTGTCTTTTTACCATTGGGCTATGGGGTCAAATGTCAGACAAACAGGACTAGATCAAGTTCTAAAAACAATGTCTACAGGGCAAGATAGCAGAGTTACTTCAGATCTCAAGGCTGGGTGGTGAAGTGGTTTTCACTTGGATCCAAAGAGCAATTAAGGGTTCCTTATGTCGGATTATGAAGAAAGTGAAAGAGGTCTGTTGTACTCCTATAGCTATAGGTGTCATATTTCATTATTGACTGGTTGAGCTCTGTAATATGTTCATCCTTTCCTCGCTGTAAAGTTTTCCATATTATCAAAAAATTAAAAAATGTAAAGAGGGTATACCCTAAAAGAAAAATCAAAGGGTAAAAAGAATAAAATGGTCAAAAGAAAAAAATGAGAAGAAATAAACCCCAAATAAAAAGACCAGGAAAGTGTGCAAGTCCAAATGCCACTACTATTTCATTTTTTGCAAATAAAGCATTGTGTGTAGCTTGTTAAACTTTTGCCACAATCGATGAATGGCCACACAGCTTAATCTTGGCCTGTTCATGTTTGGATTTCCTGTTTTAGAGATAGAGAATAAAATCTGACCAAACTGTTTAATCTTGGCAAATAAGTAGATAGGTAGAGAAGCAAAGGAGCTCAACAGTTTAATCTGAGCCCTTGGAAGTAATAAGTGCAGACTTAGGTAGGCTTACCATGAAAAGAAAAGAAAAGTTGATGAGGGTTTGCCAGTCTAAATGCACCCAAAGAAAGAAGGAAAAAATGCTAGGCAAAGTAGGCTGGGTAGGTAGATGGTGTTGCAGAAGCATTCTTGTGATTGATTTTGTCTCTAAAAAAGGTGTTAATCTTATCCCTATCACAAGTGCATGGCAAATATTTTTGATGCAGCTCAAGCGAGGCAGAGTTTCATGACTAACTCCCCTTCATACTTTTTCCTAAATCATTTACTAATTCCCCCCTAAAGAGATATTAAGATCTGCTTGATATCACTTGCAAACCATTCATTTCATCCCATAAACTCATTTTCTTAAGTAAAACCCTTCTTTACGTGGGAAAATATATAAGTTCACCTCAAAAACCCCTTTTGTCATCCTAAGCCTAAAGTTTAAACTACAAAAATCAATTGTTTTTAACTTAGCGCTTATTCTCAATTCGTTGTTCATACTAACTCCTAACATTATTATATAACTCCCTTTACAGTATTACCCATCCCGTATTATGTAAATACAATAAAAAAGCCCAAATAATTAATATCTCGCCCCTGGTTAAATATAACCATATATATGTTTGTCAGGGATTAAAGGTTTATCTGAAACCTTTTAATAACCTCCGCGCACAAACCGTGGGATAATTAACCACCCGGGTTAATTATAACCAAGTCCCACCAATGAAAATAACCCCGAAAAACCATAAACAACACTGTTTATTACATTGGGCCCGTGCATTAAACCTCTGCCATCTCCACAGTGCATCCGCCATCCGATCTCGACCCATCCATCCGACGGCCAATAATCAATATTGCGCCACCCTCAACTGCCAAGCTTTAACTCCCGGGGAACCGGCGGTATTGCCCTCGTACCATTGCCACGCGTCATTCCGTCGGCGTGCTCGCTCCCTCCCCGCCCGAAACCGCCCAGCCCCAAAGGTGGTGCGGGCAAAACAGCTTACCACCCTCCCGCCGACCCTTTGCTGACGTCACTTCCACGTCATCTACCCCGTACTGCTTCTTACGTCAGTCGTCCTTCAGATCAAATTTTGACGCCAAAGCTTCATTTTGTCAATAAAAGGGTAAAAATATAATTTTTCCTATGTTTTTTATATATCGCGCTCCAAGCGTAAAAACAACCAAAATCAATGTTCCAGGTTTAGACCGCCTCCGACCAGAAAGGGCTACACCGACGGTCTCACGGCCATTCAAACTATAGCATGCAATGTTCCTCTGTAAATACAGGTACCTTTTCCAGCTATCTCCAAAAAAATCGGCCAAGAAGTGCATCAATTGCCTGCATCCAGCACAACATCAGTTATCTTTCTCGAGTCGCTTCTATGTTACTTGTAAAATATTTTAGGTTAAAAATAGATATTATCTCACAGTTGTTATGAGATATAGGTTGTACATATTTTGTTATATAAAGACCCCCTCCATTAGAATTTTGAGGTGGTCTGTGGTGTGTGAATTTCCTAGACTGTGTTGTAATACTGAATATTTTGGAATACAAAGCTGTTGAAACCAACTGTTGTCTGGCCTACTGGATGAAGAATTGAAACAAAGGACTTGTCACAGAATTCTTGAATCAGACCCTGAATCAATAAGTTACCTATATCTTGTGTTTTACAGTTTTCTTGTTTACTATATCATCTGTGTCTCATAATCTGAATGATAAAGAAAATGGTTAATTCAGGATTTGCTTGACTGCACTCTGTTTTCAATCTTTATTATTCTCTGTGTTTTCTTGAGAATTAGAATAAACAGTGAATTCTTAATTGCTCATGTTTCCTGATTCTCTCATATTGAGAATTTTCTAAGGAATTCTCAACTGCTCCTTATCAGTAATCATCCATTTTCCCTCTTTCAATATGTTGAAGGATTCTTAATTTCCCTTCAACCATTTGAGCCCATTCCATCTGTTTCAATCCTTTATTTGCTCCCTGTTTGACTACCTTGCTCTGTGAAGCCATCCTCTGTTAAGAAACCAAATCCAGAAAGCCTGTTTCATTTGACTCCATCATGCCCAATGGACTGAACCGTTATGTTTTACCTCACTGTTCTATTCAATCTCACCATCCAAACCCAAACCAAACCCTTGAACTTCATAACTAGCCTAATACCTTTCAAAAAACAAAGCTAAACCATAAAGAGAGAACCCTCCTTGGATACAGATTGGCTAGATTCTGTATCTAAAAGATTGGTCTGTGGTTACCTCGACCATATTCCCTTTCTTACAACTTTTGGGAACACCCTGAGTGATAACAAGGTCAACTGGGATGGAAGAGAAATTAAGGATTATCAGATCCAGATATCAAAAGAAAACATATAAATGATTAGCTGTGGAAAACAGAGTGTACTTAAAGAAATTCTGTAAATTTCCAGTTAATTCATTCAACTTAGATAACATTTAAGTTTGTGAAAAACATAGGAGAATAACAAATTGACAAAGAAAATAATTCACTGTAATAGCTCTACACATGAATCCTGTAATGCAATCTCTTTATTACTTGCTCACGTCTGCTGACTTGAAAATTGGTACAATAGCCCTCAGGTTTGTGATCAAAATAACTTTACAAATGTATAGCAATCCACACCCAATACTTCAAATTATGAAGTATTTATACAAAAATATTTTACAAAATATCCCAAACTGTCTTGGGAACTAATCTAGGAGAAAGAAAAATCTTCATGCAAGAAGATAGATACAGCTATTGAACTGATGCTTGTTGTCCCTACTTATTATGTTGTGCTGGCTTTTAATCTTTGATCTTTTGCCCTTTAATCTACTTTTCTGTTTGGTCTTCATGATGGATGCTCTATTCACTCTGATCTTTCAACTGATACACTTCCACCTAATACACTTTGACCTGGCTGACATGTCAATATCCTTTTACTATGCCTTTTTACTTTTACTGTACATTTTGTATTTTCACTGTGTATTTCAACAATAAATCACTTAGTTTTTCCCATGTCTTAGCATCTGGTAATTGGATATTGAGCACCTTCCTGTAGGTCTCATCTGCCTCTGTATATTTGGCCAAAGTAGGCTCATTGACAAAAAGGTGTTTTACCTCATGCTGGAGGTAAATCAAATTCTCAAAAGTTTGATATAATACTTTGCTAGTAGGTATGCCCTTCATGGATGAAGTATTCACCTGATTTCTCACTACCTCTCGAATTTTTTTGTTATAGTCCTCCTGTGTCATCAACTTATCATTTATTACCAATGGATTTGGTAAACCTTTTTGCCTCAAAATTTCAAATTTGACCATGAATCTGTCAATGGCCAGCTACATGGTTTTGCACTTATCCTCTAGGTTCAACATCAAATTCCTCTTGGTGAGGACTCTTTTAACTTCCAAAATTTTACCTGTTTTGTCAGGTATCTCTAATTCCTACAACTCATACTTGTTCTTGGAGTTGAGGAAGTGAATGATCCTTGTAGCTTCCTCTGACATGTCTCTAAGTTCTTCTTTGACTCTTTGTATGGCTTCTGTAGCCTTCTTTATTAAATCAATCTATTAAAAAATAACCTGGATGGATGACCAAATATCATTGACATAGTCAATGATATTAGCCCACAGTTGCTCCTTAGTCTGACCTAGAGGTTCATTCAATGTCAGTTCCTTCTCTAGGTTTTTTATTCGTTCATTCATCCTTGTAGACTTCTGATGTTCTTCTTTGTGCATGATTTGGGCAAGCTTGTAGTCAGTTTCCAGGCTGGTCACTTTTTCCTTTAGCATGTTCATCTCAATGGTCTAAATGGACATTTCTTCCATTGCTTTGACCAACCTTTTTGCTTCATCTCCTGCAGACCTTGTTGCTGTTGACCCTGTTGCTGATGTAGATGGTGTAGATGCAGGCAGTGTTATGGCCATTGGAGTTGTGGGAGCTAAGGATGCTGCCAAAGTAGAAGGTACAACAGTGGTAACTGTTGGAATAACAGTGGCAAGGGCATCCTCAAGACTAGCTTGTTTTTGTTGAATCAAGTTATCCAATTCTTTTTCCATCTCCTTTAGCTGATCATTCAATTGAAGTACCAGGTCCATCATCTCTTCATGATTGGTTTGGCTCTCCAGGACCTCTTTAGTTTCTGGGTGTTCTAAATGAGGCAGCTTTAGCTATTTCTTGAGAGCTACTATATCCTCATTCTTCTTTTTTATCAATCTTTCAGCTGCCTTAATGTCAGTTGGATCATGGCCCAGCTCAATAACCAAGTCCTCCAATGACTTGATATTGTTTCCTTTGGCCTGTGAGGAGGCCTTCTCTAATTTGTATTAGGTTGTGATGTTGTCCAACGAACCCTGCATCCTGTGTGTAGCCATGGCCTTTCATGTTAGGGTAGAGTAAATCATTTCTCCAACCTGCTTGTGGAACTCTATTTGGTCAATGAGATGAACATCCCTGGCCAACACCTCAAAATCAGTCTTCTTGTAATTAGCTGAGGTCTTTGGTTGCTGAACAGTGGGCTACAAAAATGAGACCTGCATCTTTCCTGCTTTGATGTCAAAGGCTGACATCAACTTGCTCTGGTTGGCTGGTGTATGCTTGAAGTATTGGGCATATGGTTCTGCCTTCAACTTCTCATTTTTATTTCCTTGTACCTGTGTTTGATATCCTTTTCTCTATCAGCTGGCTTGACAAAGGAAGAAACCTTAGCACTTTGTTGTCTCTCAATCATTTGAGTATTGGAGGTTGATGGCTGCTGTGTTTCACCTAAAGGAGTTGTGTCTTTTCTCCTCTACCCCATTGTTTCAGTGTCAGTTATTTCCACTGATTCAATGTTCTCCTCCTGTTCAGACACAGGATTCAACTTGGGCCTTTTCCTGAGCTCAAAAATCTCATCTGTAGTCTCCATGGTAGAACTAGAACCTTCTTCCTTGTTCCTCTTTGGATTCTTCTCCTCATTGGCTGGGGTCTGTAACACAGGAGGATTACTCATTGGTTCCCCTAGTTCTGGAACTTGCAGGAAAGAACTCTGGTCAATTTTCTTTTCCACATCAATTAGTGTGTTCTCAACACCCACAACTATGCTATCCATGTCAATCAATGTATTTTCAAACCACTTAGATTGGTTGGCAAACTGTTCAATGTTGGGTCTTGGGTGGTGGATGAAATATCCAATTTGACCTTGATTCTCAATTTGTTATGACCCCATGAGGGTCATACTGCCACATGAAGTTGTTGCTAAATTTCATCTGTTGTAGTATCTTGTCAACCTCTAGTCCAGCCTCTCTGTTATTGCAAATGAATGGGCCCAATTGGTTTTTTATCTTAAACTGGGTCTTCTTCCTAGCAGATAAGAAGTGGACCTCATCAGAGTTGATGATTTGTCTGAAATACTCAAGTGCAAGTATCCTCATAGGGAGGTATTTGGGCAACTTATAAGGGGCTAATTGGCATCCATAAACCCTGATTTCAGTGTGGTTTTGGTACAGGTACTAGTCTCCCACCTTTTTGTTCTTAGCCAACTGTAGCACCCTCTTGATTTCTTGGTTGATTCTAGTTTGAGTGTTACTGGTCAGCATGTTCATGACTGGGTAGACAAATGAATCTATGAAGTCTTTGTAGGTAAATGATGTGGAGTATTTCTGGATCAAGGGTGTCCAGAAGACCACTGATCTCTCTTTTCCCTTGGTATCCAACTTCTGGATGCTTACAGGGAACTTATCTACTTAGTAATACAAAAACATGTGAAATAACACTGAAGAGTACTTGAAAACTCTTTCAATGTGCAGTCTTGTGAATTGTTTATGCATCATGTCTGCAATGAACTGAGCATAATTGTACATGATAGCAGGAGGCTTGCATGGGGAAGATGGACAAGAAGGCTAGGATAACCTCATCTACATGCTCATCTGAGGTATATCCTAGGATGCAAGAGATCATGGTGATTATATGTCTGCCTGTTTCTGAAAAAATGGTGGCAACATAAGCTGGAGGATCTATGGGACTATGTCGGTCTTCAATGATGAAAATCTAGAAGATTTGCCTTATCTTAACTAGGTCTAGTGTGATATATAAGTCCAATAGGTCTCCAATGGATAGAGAGGTCTGATTAGGGCTAAGTTGGACTTGCAGCATTTGATTGATAGAGTCTGGTGTGATGGTGAATAAGAGTGGCTGGTTTGGGGCAACAATAGCCCTTTAGCTAGAGACATAGTAGGCATGACACAAATGTATGATATCAGGGAATGGGTGAACTTTTGGGAATAGGTATTCGGGTAAATTGGATTCCCACAGATTGATGTCACCGGCATGGTTCAGGAATCTATCCTTACTACAGCAATGGAGCTTCATAAGGTAGGCTGGGGTAGCAGTATCTTTTATCTAGAAATGCCTATTTGCTAGCGCCAAATGGTCGATGTCCAGGTGAGTGGTTGACACAGGTCTCACATCTAGAGAAGTCTAGGAAGCCATGACTGAGTTTATGGATTGGGATTAGGCCTGTATTGGTTGTAGAAGTGAGGTTTGGGAAACTCTAGTATAGTGAGGGGGTAATTGCAGTTTTTCAAAAGAAAGGGTTTGGGTGTTCAGGTGAATTACTATTCAATTAGGAAAATGTATCAATTAATTTCAATTAATTAATCTTTAAATTTACTGTACATTTCCAAATTGAGAGGGTCGTTTTAGTTTTTTCTCAAAAATACCTGGAAATTGGTGGTATAGGCTGCAAACTGGTTTCAATGGTGACTATAGAGGGCACGGTGGCTTTAGTTGTGCACTGGATGCTTGAATTGGGCATCCGGAGTTTGTTAGTGAGGTAAACGACAGTCAATTTCGATTGCAGAGGCTCAGGGTGGCACAGGAAGGCTTGGGCAGCATTCACAGTGAAAACGAGCGAAAAGAGTCAAAATGGGCTTCTCCGGCCTTTTAATCGACAACGGTCACAATTTGGCGCAGAATTCATAAATGAACAGTGAATGGTTTTAGCTTTTGGCAGGGAAGCGGTTTCAGGGGCCATCGCACCACTTTTGGAGAGCAGTCAGTATTTCCTTGAGAGCACGTGATCTCGCCTTAAGCTGCCACGTAGTAGAATAGGGCCTAGGCAAAACCGTGAATCTCGCGTGCTCTCGGGTAGGTAAAGGTCGGAGAGGAAATGAGCGTGATATGGATGCACGCCATCGGATTTGGGGGTGGAAGATCGGACGGCTGTCGCGCGGTCAAGCTGCACGGAGGGAATAGGGGTCGAGATTTGCAGGGCCCGAGGGGGTTAATTACAATTACTTGTAATTAATTAATAAACAAAGCGGGGATTAAATATAAGTGAGGGTTAATGGAGTGGGACCAGGTTTTATTGTGGCGGGGTTTTCTTAACCGCATCAAAGGTGGTGGGTTAAAATGTTTTTTTTTGGGAAAATATGAATTCGGGGAATTAATTAAATAATGTGGGGGGGATAAAACTTTGGATAAGGGGGTTTCATGGGTTTTTTTATGTAAAATAGGGAAATTAATAAGGGGGAAGGTGATTTTTTCAATGGGGAATGGGTTTCACACTAGGGAAAATGGTTTTGGGTAGGGGGATAATATTTGGAGGGTAATTTACTAGGGAAATGTGTGAAACCAAGGGGTAAGGGTCAAAATGAAGGGAAAAATGGTATTTTTATAAAAAATGATGGGATAATGGGGAAATTAGTAAGCAAGTATGTGGGGGGTGAAACGAAATGAGGGGAAGTTAATCAAGTAAGCTAGTGAACATCCTTTCACTCTCATAAATGCTCCTGCACACTAAAACATAAGTTTAAGCATGATAAATGTGCTCATGATTTAACAACCTTGTACATCTGCAACTTTTCTTCTACCTACCCTTTATTTATCCTAACATTTTTCTTCACTTTATTGTGTGCATTTGAGCTAGCAGACCCTATATTCCCTTTTATTTTGACAAGCAAACTAGCTAATTCTAACCTTATAAATTCCAATGGCTCAGATTAAGTTGATGATCACATTTTTATTTCTCTACCTGACTACTGATCTGCCAAGGTTAAACAGTTTGGCTAGATCTTATTCTCTATCTATAAACATAAAGCATGAATTAGTCAAGATTAAGCTACCAACCTGTATGGACTCTCTTTTTAACAATATTAAGCTATTTGACTATCATGGGTTGTGGCATTTATGACAAGCTGCACACAACCATTATTTTGCATAGTAAAGTAACAAGTAGTGGCACTTGAATTTGCACACTTTCATGATCTGTTTTATTTTGTGGTTCATATTTTTCACTTTTTTCACTTTTTTTCTTTTTCTTTTTGTCCTTTGATTTTTCTTTTAGGACATACCCTCTTTAATTTTTTAATTTTTAATATGGAAAACATTTTGCAGAAAGCAAAAGTATGTACAATATTACAAGACTAACCATAGCCAATTCAAAATTATGAATCCTATTATTATAGGACCCTAACACTATGGAGAGCTTTGTTATAATTGTGTTGCAGATAGGGAAGACTCTCATCCTAGGTTTGTGGATGCTGCGAGTTGTACATGCGGAATATGTGCACTATCATCCTATTGACGACCTCCATCTAGTCATCAGTCCAGGGATGGAAGGCAATCGACTTGGTGAGTTTGTTGTCCAATAATGTCCAGAGGCTTAATCGGAATGTGCTCAGGAACCTGCTATCCCGATATGATATAACGGTCTGCGAGATCCCAAAATGTATCCACATTCATTCAAAGAAGAGTTTGGCAGTTTCCTCTGTTGTGATACTCTTCTTGCAGACCACCAATATAGCCATCTTAGAAAAATTTGTCCACGACCACAAATACACAGTCATTACCATGCTTGGTAGAAGGGAGGCCAAACATATCATCCATGGATATGGATTCCCATGGCTGGCTGAAAGTAGGCAGAGGAGTGTACAGTCCTTGCTTCTTGATGGTTGGCTTGGCGATGGTGCAGGAAGTGTAGGATCTGATATATTTCCCAACATCCAGTCAGAGTTTTGGCCAATAAAATTACTTTTGTAGTACAACCATAGTTTTCTCCACACCAAAGTGTCTTACAACTCGATTGTAGTGTGCTTCCTAAATCATCTTGGCACGCTCGCTTGAAGGAACACAAAGGTGGCCAAGGCAGCATAATAATGTATCCTAGAGGTACAAATCAGGAACTTGCTTGCCATCTACTAGCATCTGGTATGTGGAGGAAAACTCTGGATCATTTTTGTATAGTTTCGTCCATCCAGAGGTCTCATGGCCACAAGAGTTGAGAAGAGTAGCCAGTGCTGCAACTAGGGGCCAACTAAGGTAGTCTACAACATGATTGGTGTTTCCCTTTTTATATTTATTGTTCAAGTGGAATTGTTATAGATATGTAGACCACTTTTGATGGCGATCGTTCTGCAACTTCCCTCATGTCTGTATAAACTGAAGAGATCAGTGATCGGTGTGGATGACCATCTCCTTCCCCAGAATGTAATGATCCCATTGTCGGCAAGCATGGATGATGGAATACATCTCTTTATTATAGGTGGGGTACTTTCAAATTGTATCAGAAAGTGTCTCACTATGATAGGCCACTAGATTCCCTTGATGGATGAGGACTCTACCAATAGCATAGTCGGAGGCGTTTGTCTCAATTTCAAATGGCTATTGCAGGTCTGGAAGTGTGAGTACCAGTGCAAAGCAGAGGGAGTGCTTCAACTCAATGAACGCCTTTTGTTGGGACTAAGACCAAGAAAACTTTGCTTCCGCCCCACCCTTAGTAATCTGACTAAAGGGCTAAGTGATATGGGAGAATCCCAACACGAACCTCCAATAAAAATTTGCAAGGCCCAAAAATATGTGAAGCTTTATTAGAGTGGTCGGGGCTGGTCAATCCCGAATGACTTGGATCTTGGTCGGATCCACATACATGCCACACTCATCTCTGATGTAACCTAGATATTGGACCTGGCTCATGCCAAAGGTGAATTTCTCCAAGTTGGCACATTGTTCGTGTTGTAGAAGGGTTTGAAGGACCTACTGAATTGATTGCAAGTGTTCTTCCCAACTCTTGTTGAAGATGAGGATGTCATCCAGATAAATAACCATGAATGAGTTGGTGAAGGGCAGCAAGATGTTATACATTAGCCTCATAAAAGTAGCAAGGGCATTTGTCAACCCGAAGGGCATAACCAACCATTCAAAAAGGCCTTCCTTGGATTTGAAGGCGGTCTTCCATACATCTGTGGGCTCTATTGGAACCTAGTGAAAGCCAAAATTCATATTGATCTTGCTGAAATACGTGGCCCCCTTGAGTTGGTCCAGGAGGTCATTAATCTGTGGGATTGGATACATGTTCCTGACAGTGATTTTGTTTAGTTCTCGATAATCAATGCAGAGCCTCCAAGTCCCATCCTTCTTCTGTACAAGTACAATACAAGGCACAAAACTTGGTCAGATGTTTCCTTTTTGCAGCAGCTCCTGGATTTTCCGTTTGATCTCTTCATTTTCTAGAATGGATCTGTGATATATCGGCTTGTTGGGTAGAGGTTCTCCAGGAGTCAGATCGATCGAATGCTTGACCCGACAGTGCAAGGGTACCCCTATGGGTGAGGAGAAAATGTTGTTATATTCTTCCACTACCATATCCACCTACTTCTGTTGTGTGGAGGAACCCTTCCCGAGGGCCATGGATGTGGCTATGATCTTCCCCTTACTTTGGGAGAAAATCAGAAAGAAAACAAAATTTTCAGTTTGGGAGACGATCTTACTGCATTTCTTAGCAGAGATCAAGGAGATGGCGGAAGGCGAGGCTACCTTTGGTATCCTGTATAACTTATTACCCAAAGAATAATAACAGAGCGAGGTCTAGACTCATATATAGCATGTCACTTCCACAAGTATGGTGGTCCTAATAATACATCACAAAATTCAAGAGGAGAAACATCACAGAGCACCTCATCTGTGAAGGGCTTGATGTTGTAGGGAAGATAGCACTGCCGGCTGACATAGAGATCTCGTCCTTGGTGAAGCCACCCAATGGTGTACAACTGCAGATGTTCTATAGTTGGTAGGCCCATTCGCTTCACGATCTCTACTGCAATGAGGTTCTTTTGGCTCCCACTGTCGAAAATGAACTGCAACATAGAACCCTCCCACATCTGTGAGTGGAAAACGTGTTCCCCGTCCTCTGGATCTTCAAGCTCAATCTTCTTGATCTTGGTGGTGGCCATAGTGGCATTGGGCTCTATGTCAATGATTTGCTTCCCTTTGTCATTCCCCTTGTTGGGTTTTGACTTAGAGTCGGAACATGTGTCTAATTTGGAAGCCTTTAGCTTGGCCACCAGTGACTGCTTGGCACAACACTCACTTGTGTTATGGGACTCACACCACTTTCCCGTGTCCTTATTTTTCTTCATGGTGTTGTTCTTTGATTGTAGCTTCAGTAGTTTATCCTAGGTTGCCCTACCTTGGCTTTGTCCTTTGCTCTGTGGTTTGGGGGCACCTTTCCCTTGCTTCGAATTCACAAATCCAAAGTCTCATTTTTTTCTATTTAAACTTCTGCTCAATCTTGACAGCGTATCGATACACTGTGTTGAGAGACAAGATATCCAGGAACTCTATCTCATCTTGGATGTACTTGTGTAGGCAGTCGCGGTAATTGAGTACCAAATGTCTCTAGGAATCCTTGATACCCAACTTTGTGTGAAGGGTATGAAAAACATTGGTAAACTTTGGCACGTCTTGGTCCCTTCGCTGTTGCAGCGTGGTCCACTTTATGTATCTATCTTCATAGCTCCCAAAAAGGTAGTACTACTCCTTGATGGCATCCCAGAACGAATTCCAAGTGGGTGCTACTGAAAATAGTGAGGGTCTACTTTCATCCTTCTTCTCATAGTAGTTTTCCCACCAGTCCTTAACGTGGGGGGCGACTTTGAGAAGTGAAAAAAGTAATATTTTCCCAACTGGAAAAATCATGAATAGAAAAATATCCTTCTAGCAAATTTAACCATTTATCTATGACATCCACATCTATCTGACCTTCAAATATGGGGATGTCAAAGTTAACCTATACCTTAAAGGGTATGGCGCTTCAAGAGTAGCTGTTGGAAGGAGATGCGTCACCTTTGGGTAGCCGCTGAAGGATCTAGGAAAAATTTTACATCATCATGTTCCTCTGTCGCTCGAGGGCTTCTTCGAGCAAGATTTTGAAAGGATATCCTGCCCCCTCGTCTTTATTCTCTTCCATCATGGGAGGCTGTCAAGATTTGCAAGGCTGGTTTTACAAAGCTTCGACTAGTTCAAGCCCTAACTCCTTATATCCTGACCTCGTTGGGGACATGTAAAGAAAAACAAAGAAAGAGTAGACCAATCTAATCCCATTGATCTGAACTTAAATAGTAACACAAAAAATTACAGATATAACCATAAATACAGAGATGCAGCAGAAATAACACTTCATTTCATTTATATCAAATACTAAAATAAGCTTACAAATAGAATGGAAATAAAACTAGCTCGGGCGATGATAGCTTATCTCTAAGAAGATATGTGGCAGCTGCATGCCTCTAAACTGTGTTACAATGAGGTTCGAAGGCCTATTTATTATTGAGAAACAATGGAAAACCCTAAACATCCAAAAACCTAATCCTAGGAGATGAAGTGCCAAAACTACGGGCCCTGTTTGGGTAAATTGGTATATTAACTTCCCGGGGTCGTAACTTTGGCATACGATCTTCGTTTGATGTGCACAATACCTCGCTAGAAATATCTATTCGAGGACTACAAATTTCGAGCTGTAAACATGGGTCAACGACTGATGTTTGACATTGTTTTCCGAAAAAAAAAAACGTCGTTTAGGACCTCAAAATGGCTCCAAAAGTTCAGGACCCGAAAAACTGCCAAAAATAGTAAATTGTGCTACAATTAAGGAAACTGAGAAACTAAAAGAGATAGTTGTGGGGATCCAAGTGGAATAGGTGAGTGGCCACCAAAATCCACCTGGATCACATCCATACCTGCACATTCAACCATGCAACTTTGACTTTTTTTGTTGTTTGGCCAAAACTTTAGAATGCGATAACTAGCTCATACGTTGTCGAATTGAGGCGATTCAAGTGTCATTGGAATTAGTGCGACAAGCACTATGACTTGGAATCATTTTTGGGATATTTTTAGGATATTTTTTTATCCCCTAGATCACTCCTCCCCACTCGAAGCTTTTGGACCACCAAAATTCCATTTTTACTCAAAAAGTATGTGAGGGTACAACTCCCTCACTTTCCCAATCTCTATCCACCTTGCTTTGCTTGGATTGGAACCTTTGACTCCCACACGCAATTACTCCACATTGCCTATGCGTGAAGTTCTTATCCTACTGTCAAGAATAGTGTCTTCCTGCAACTCATTTAAAAATTCAGGAGCAAAATCTTCTATAGATGGAATGTAAACATTCTCTTCTTGATCAACAATCATAGGAGGCTCATACAATCTCAATTTTTCCACATTCACAATAGAATAAATTTGCATGTAAGGTGGAAAATCTAATCGTAAATCGTTGTTGCCAATCTTCTCCAAATTTTGAAAGGGCCATATCTGATTGGTTTGAGATTTCTACCTTCACCTTGCAATATTTCCTTACTGATGTACAACCAAACTTGATCTTCCACTTGGAAATCATGATCAACCCGATGCTTAACATGTCTTGCTTTGTACTTGGCTTAACTTTTCTCTAGTTTTTCTTGTACCCTTTAATGCACTAACTGGATTTGTTCAATGAAATGATTGGCTTTGTCCACATCATAACGTCCACTCTACTGCAATATCTTTACCAAAGATGAAATCTAAAGGAGACTTTGGCAAATAACGTAAACAAGATTCAAATGGAGATACTTGTGTCGATGAATGATTGGCACAATTGTAGGCATGCTAGATGTAATGTAATGCTCATGCAAAAGCTTAGGATGCTTACCACCATATCCTCGAAGGAGATGCACTACTATTATGTTCACTGCTTCTGTATGGTCATCGGTTTGTGGATGAAATTTTGTGCTCTTTTTCAACTTTTTGTCCATGAGTTCCCATAAACTTGACCAAAACTTCATGATAAATCAATAATCTCGATAAAAAATAATAGAAGTAGTTAACCCAAAATGAACCCAAACATTTTGGAAGAACATGTTTGTAGTTATTTCAGTTGTGACTTCTGTCTTAGAAGGCATCAACACACTCATTTTACTGAAACGGTTCACTACAACATATAAATAATCATGACATTTTCTAGACTTTGGTAATCCCCCTACAGAATCCATAGAAACACTTTCCCAAGGACATGAAGGAATAGGAAGTAGAGTGTACAAATCCAATTTCCTATTACTTCGCTTACTAGTAGTGCACATAGACCATCCTTTTACATATCTTGATATAATTTCATTTATACAAGGCCAATAACAATACCTTTGTAACTGAGCAACTATTTTGCCTACACCAAAGTGACCAACAATAAGAGAAGTGTGGGTTGGTGTTCCAATGGATGAGAAGTTAGCAATAAATTTTCTCTAATATTGGGATGCTCCCAAAAAGCTCCTAACTTCTATTACATTACTAGGTTAGGCCAATTCACAATGAATTCAACTTTGGAGGGATCATTCTTCAATTCACCACCTCCTACAATATGACCTAAGTAAACCAAAGAGGTTTTCCCAAATTCACATTTAGACATCTTTAAGTATATTTTTTCGTTTTTCACGACATCTAAAATTTGCTTTACATGCTTGACATGCTCTTCACGAGTCTTACTAAAAATCATAATATCATCTAAGTAGAATATAACAAAATCATCAAGGAATGGTCGTAATACATCATTCATAACTCTCATGAATGTGGAAGGTGCATTATAAATCCCAAATGACATAACTAACCATTCAAACAATCCTTGTTTTTCCTTAAAAGGATTTTTCCAAATATCATCTTCAATAATCCATATATGATGATAGTCGCTTCTCAATTCTAACTTAGTAAAATAAATAACATCCTTCAACGAATCTAGCAACTCATCAATGGAATGAAGAGGATAGTGATTTTTTACCATGATGTTGTTCGAAGCTCGGAAATCCACACACATGCACCATGTACCATCTTTCTTTAGAACGAAAACAATAGAAGGCCACAAGGAGATGTACTAGGTTTGATGGTCCCTTTGTCAAGCAGCTCTTGGATTTGCTTCTTGATCTCCACATTCTCCAAAACTAACATTCTATACATGCCGATATTCAGAAGTGGTGCATCATGTTGCAGTTATATCTCAAGTTGGATTCCTCTTTTTGGAGGTAACCCTTCAGGTTCTTGAAACATCTTGTCATAAATATTAATGACTTCAACCAATTCATGCTTGAGTTTAGAATCAAGTCATGAGAAATCTTCAAATTCAACAATATCTTTAGCTTTAATCATCAATAACACAAAATTCTTACTAGCATTCACAAGCCCTTTCATTTGACCTGCATTACGAAGAGATAAGTTCATCTTCTTGTGACGTGCTCTAACAATATACTCCATTCCATCTTTGAAAATATGATACTTGTTCTCATGGAAATAGAATATGGCTTTTCAGTCATATAAATATGGACTCCCTACGACAATCCCACAAATATCAAGTGGTACAACATCAAGATCTACCTCATTTATAAAATTAGTAGTGATGGAAAATTTGAGTTTATATTTTCTTGTCACTTGCAATTTGGCATCATCACATACCCAACCCAAAGGGTAAAGTTTTGTATGAGGTGTAGCCTCTAAATTAAGTTTCTCAACAATTGCTTCATAAATAAGACTGACTTGGGATTGACTGTTAAAATAGTGTATCAAATTTTGTATGTTTTATAATGACCCTGATATGAAAAAGCTCACTTTTTTCTTTATGATTTTGAGATTCAACATACTTGTTAGAATGTTAGGTCCCTATAATACTAGTGTAGCCCCCTTATTGTTATTTTTGTGCCCATGTAGGCCCATATTGTTATCGTTGTGCTCCATATAAGTCCACTATTGTTATTGTTGTTCCCTTGCATTATTATTGTTATGTAGGCTTTGATTATATTGTGACCCCTTAGGCTCCTATATATACAAAGGAGGTATTTTCATTTGTATCATCCAATAATTGTTCATTTATGTAATTTAATGGAGGTTTCCCCCTCAAAGAGGATAATTTTTAAGTCATTAATCTATCTATTTTTGAGTTGGTTGCATAACATTTGGTATTATAGTTTTGGATTATAGGGTTTCGCTACTTCAAACAGGGCATCATGGAATTTTTGCTATAACTTTTTTCTACAGAGCTTCAGAGGTTGAAATTGCGATCACAAGGAGCCAAAATCTTGATGAACTTCTTGCCATAATTTCAGATCTTGGTTCGCTATATTTTTGGAGATATTATCTACAAAAGTTAGGGATTTTTCATGCTCCAGAATTCAATCTCAAACAAGGGACCAAGGGAAAATTGTGATAACTTTATCTTCAAGCATCAGATTGGAATTCCATAAAAAGTGACAGAAAGAGAATAGATGGTAGTTTCTTGTATATCAATTTCAGGGCTGGCGGCTAAAACAATGACACGTGGCATTACATACAAGTTCGCTCTATTGAACTAGTCCATAATCAGGTCATTGTGGGATATTTAACATAAAATTATATTGAAGAATCCAATTTTGGCTTGATTTATGGCGTTGGAAAGAAGACTCAGAGAGCTACTGCAGGAAGTAATTTCAGACCTTGGAGATCCGAAACTATAGAGTTAAAATACTTTAAAAATCGATCTCCTAAAAGCAAGAAAAATGTGTGTATTTTTTTTTAATTGCATAACTTTTATTTGAAAAATCAGTTTGAAGTGATTCCAAGGGAATATTGAAGCATATATATCAGTCTTGGATTCTAAAATTCCTCCCAAACAAAAAAATTCTACCCCCATTAATCCCTCAAAAATATATACTATGACGCATGAAGAGGAAGAATTCCCGCATGATATATCAAAATTATGGGACCACGTGAAACAAATTTCGCTCTCACAAAGAGAAACCAAAGATGAACTAAAAAGGGACATGGATGGTTTAAAAGTAGAAATAAAAGGTGACATGGATGTTATAAAAGGAAACATGGAGGTTTTTAAAGTAGACATGGATTCGATGAATATTAAGTTGGAAGGGTTGACAAAGTTGTTGCAATAAAGGCTTCCAAGTGGTGACAAAGTAATCCATGAAAATCATGATGTGGACAAAAGGAATGTGAATTATGATTTTAGTGACTCCAATGTAGGGTTTAAGAACCAATGCATTCCAAAGATAGATATTAGAAAGTTTGATGGAAAGGATATGGTAACATGGATACTACAGATGGAGCAATATTTTGATCTACAGGATGTGCAATCCTCACAAAAGGTACGTATTGCATCTTTATATTTAGAACTCAATCAGTTTGTATGGTACAGATAGATTTGTTCTCGTGAACCACTTGTCACGTGGTCAATTTTTACGGAGGAAATGATAGCACATTATTAAGATACAAAGAACACCTTATTTAACCAATTGACAGATCTCAAACAAAAAGGTTCAATGGCGGATCACATTGAATACTTCCACAAAATGAATATTAGAGTAACCAATATTCCAGAGGAGCATAGGATTGATGTCTTCATAGGGACTTTAAAAGATAACATCCAACATGATATTCACCTTTGGGAACCTAATTCATTGTAGAAGGCATTCAGGGTGGCAACAAAAATTGAAAGAAAAACTATGGCAACAAGGAAGTCTACCAGTCACAACTATAAAGATGGAAGCGTTGTTGCTCCTAATCTTCCACAACCTACAAGGTTGACACCACAACAATTGGAGGAAAAAAGAGAAAAAATGATTTGTTATAGTTGTGATAGGAAATACATTAAAGGTCATAAGTGTGTTGAGAATAAATTATTCTACATATATTGTGAAGAGGAGGAAGAGAAGGAACAAGAAACATCAAAAGAGGAGGATATACACCAAGAACCAAACTCAGAGAATGAAGAAATGAAACTAAACATATTTGTAATGCATTGGCAGGAATTACGAGTCCTCAAACTCTCAATATATAAGGATATATCAATAAGAAAAAGGTAATAGTGTTGATTGATACAGGTAGTACCCATAAATTTATTCATTCTAAGATAGCCAAGGAATTGAATTACTTCCTATATCCAACACCAGAGTGTCAAGTGATGGTTGCAAATGGAGGAACTATAAATTGCTCTAGAAAGTGCCATAATATCAAGTTAACCATGGGGGAATATGTATTGAATAGTCCAATGCTTTCCATTCCAATGGGTGGTGCTAATGTTGTACTAGGAGTCCAATGGTTACAATCTTTGGGGACAATAGCTTTCAATTTTCAAGAACTTTTCTTGAATTTTTTTGGGAAGGAAAGGAAGTTGAATTAAGGGGTATCATAGGGAAACCAAGAAAGATAATCAGCTCTAATGGCATGAAAAATCTTCTGAAGAAAGAACAATGGGGTGTAATTGCACAATTATGCTCACTAGAGGTTCAAACATTGAAATCATCTATTTCTCTAGATCTCCAAAAAAGTCTTGGACAATCATTCCAAGGTGTTTGAGACTCCCAAAGGAGTACCACCTATTCATGATCATGATCATTCTATTCATTTCATTCCAGGAAATGTTACTCCAAACATCATGCCTTACAGATATCCTTATGCCCAAAAGAGTGAAATTGAATGTATGGTTGCATAAATGCTAGAGGCTGGTATAATTCATCCTAGTCAAAGTTCTTTCTCTGCTCCATTAGTATTGGTGCACAAGAAGGATGGATCGTGGCGTATGTGTGCGGATTATAGGGAGCTCAAAAAGCTCACTATTAAAGATAAACTTCCCATTCATGTCATTGATGAATTGTTGGATGAATTACATGGAGAAATTTACTTCACCAAGCTGGATCTCCGTTCAAGATATCATGAAATTAGAATGAAGACTGAAGGCATTCTAAAAAAAGAATTCAGAACTCATGAGGGACATTATGAATTTTTGGTCATGCCTTTTGGCCTCACTAATGCACCTTCCACATTTCAAGGTTTGATGAATTCCATTTTCAAACCCTTAGAAATTTTTTGTTAGTATTTTTTGATGATATACTAATCTAAAACAAGTCTTGGAAGGATCATGTTCAACATGTTGACAGGGTGCTCAAACTATTAGAGGAAAAACAATTATATGCAAAAACCTCCAAATGTTTCTTTGGAGTACAGGAGGTGGAATATTTGGGTCATATTATATCTCATGAGGGTGTTAAGGTAGACCCTAAAAAAATTAAAGCCATTAAGGAATGTAAAATCCCCACAACCATAAAGCATATTCAAGGATTTCTCAGGTTGATAGGGTATTATCGCAAGTTTGTTAAGAATTATGAGAGAATAGTGGCACCTCTAACATGATTACTAAAGACAGATGCATTTTCTTGGACTCTAGAAGCACCAAAGGCCTTTTAACATCTTAAAGAAGCAATGTGCCAAGCAATAGTCTTAGCTACGTTAGACTTCACAAAAACTTTTATTGTGGAATGTGATGCCTCAAGAAATGGAATTGGTGTTGTTTAATGCAAGAAGGAAGACCCATTGCTTTTGAAAGTCACCCAATCAAAGGAAAGTATTTACACAAACCTATTTATGAGAAGCAAATGTTGGCAAAACTACATGCACTAAAGCAATGACGACCTTACCTAATGGGAAGACACTTCAAGGTAAAAACAGATCATGATAGTCTTAAATACTTTTTGGAACAAAGATTATCTTCATAAGAGCAGCAAAAGTGGGTGACAAAGATGTTGGGTTATGACTTTGAAATCATATACAAAAAAGGGAACCAAAATGTTGTTGCAGATGCTCTCTCAAGAAAGGATGGGGATGTGGAAGCATTGCTTTATGCCATTTCTATTATCCAACCTGAGTGGATAACCAAAGAAAGAGATGAATGGAAGAATGATCAAGAGGTATGGTCACTCATTGAAAAGTTGCAACAAGATCCTAATATATCTGATACATTTAGCTAGAAAAATTATTCATTATGGTACAAAGATCGCTTATATCTTTGTAAGAATTCACAACTCAAACAAAAGATTCTTTTGGAATTGCACACCTCTCCCTTAGGAAGGCACTCATGATTTTTAAAAACTTACCATAGGGTCAAGAAGGAAATTTTTTGGGATGGCCTTAAATCTGATATTCAGAAGTTTGTGGCAGAATGTTTGGTTTGCCAAAAAAATAAAGTTGAGACAATTAAGACCTTGGGTCCATGACAACCTTTAGCCATTCCAAGTTAGTGTTGGGAGGAGGTCTCAATGGATTTTACCATAGGTTTACATAATTCTGAAGGAAAGAGTGTCATCATGGTGGTAGTTGATAGACTTACCAATCATGCACACTTTTGTGCATTATCTCATCCTTTTAAAGCCAGTACAGTTGGTATTGCATTTATGGAAACAATTCAAAATCTTCATGGAAACCCAAAGATTATAGTAAGTGACTGAGATCATATTTTCATTGGAAATTTTTATATGGAATTATTTTCTTGTGTTGGTACTCAATTAGCTCATAGCTCATCTTATCATCCTCAATCTAATGGCCAAACTGAGATAGTGAACAAATGTTTGGAAGGATATATTCGTTGCTTTGTATGTGATAAACAAACACAATGGGTCAAGTGGTTACCTCTAGCTGAATGGTGGTATAACACTTCCTTCCATACTGCAGCAAAAATGACCCCATTTATGGAACTTTATGGATATCATCCACCATCCATCCCATCATATTTAAGAGAAAATTATAAGGTTCAAGCACTGGTAGATCACACGAGCATAAACAACGAGTTCTCCAACTATTAAAGGATAATCTCACTCTGGCGTAGAATCGAATGAAACAATAGGCATATCAACATCACAGTCAAAGAATTTTTGATGTAGGTGACTGGGTATTTTTATGACTGCAACCATACAAAAAAATGTCTCTCAAGCAAGCTAAGAAGAATAATAAATTATCTCCCAAGTTCTACGGTCCTTACAAGGTGTTTCCTGAATCTTCCCTAGTACACCTAGTTTTCCATGTTTCATGCTTAAAGAAGGTTATCAGTGACAAGCTTCCAGTTCAAACGGTGTTTCCAGAACTTGACGAACAAGGAAAAATCATATTTGAGCCTGAATGAGTCATTGAAATAAGAACCCGACAACTACGAAATCGATCAATTTTAGAGTATCTCATTAAGTGGAATAACTTTCCTGCTAAATATTCCACATGAGAGGATGAAAATTTCATACAAAAGCATCCAAAACTACTCAAACATTGAGGACAACACTTTTTTGAAGGATATGGGTATGGTAGGTCCCTATAATACTGGTGTAGCCCCCTTATTGTTATTGTTGTGCCCATATATCCCCCATGTTTTTATTGTTGTGCCCTATAGAAGCCCACTATTGTTATTGTTGTGCCCTTACATTATTATTGTTATGTAGGCTTTGATTATATTGTGACCCCTTATACTCTTATATATACAAAGGAGGCCTTATCATTTGTATCATCTAGGAATTGTTCATTTATGTAATTTAAAGAAGGTTTCCCCCTCGAAGAGGATAATTTTTAATTCGTTGATCTATTTATTTGTGATTTGGTTGCATAACATAGAAGAACCAGTGCTTGCATTAGAAGCTCATCTCCATGGCTTTGATTTTAGTTTCATCACCTAAATCGGATCTTAGATCTTGTTGAGTTGTAGCAACAATGTTTTGTTTCCCCTTGTTATTAAACTTCTTTGGTCTCAATTCTGGATGTAATTTCCAACAATGGTCTTCATCATGGCCATCTTTTGAACAATGTTTGCAAGTATGTTTCTCTCCCTCTTTCTTGACTATAGCATTCTTCTTTCCTTTTCCTTTAGCTTCCCCCTTTCTTTTGTCTTTAGATTTAAAGGCTTTCTCGCTGGACTCTTGAGGAACATCCTTGCCTCTGGATTCTAAATGAGTAGCGTGGACACATACTTCATCTAGATGAGTGTGATTAAACATAAGTATAGTATGTCTCAAATAACTATGCAATCCACCTATATATTTAAGGATAGTATCATGTGAGGTCAAATCAACACCCAAGATTAATGCTCTTTTTCTCAATACTTGAGTGTAACTTTGGACACTTCGACCTTTAGCTTGTCTAAAACTTTGCCAATCCATTATTGCTTTTCGCATGTAAGCTGATGGAGAAAATTTCCTTCCTAATGCAGCTATAAAATCATTCCAAGAAGAGATAATTTTACCACTTTTCTTCAAATCTTCTTAAGTTCTGGCCTCCCACCAGATAAGATTTGCACCTTCCAAAAGAAGAGAAGCAAGACGGATCTTTGTGACATCGACATGAATATTTTGAATGTTGCAATATACTTCAATTTGTTGAACCCAATTATCAAACTTTTCAACATTTACTTCTTCATTATACATTGCCAATTCAAACTTGACATCAAGCTTAAGCAAACGAAACTTAGCATGTCCTCTTGGAGATGTAGGAGGAGTAGGTCTATGTGAAGAAGGAGGTGAGGATGGAGGTGATTAAGGAGGTGAAGGAGGAGGAGGAGGTGGAGGCTTACTCCCATTACCACCATCACCTTTTGGTTTATTAGAACTTTCTCCTTGCAACTATGTTGTTCTTTCATTATACAACATTTTCACCATCTTAGTTATATCAAAGAAAGATTTCCTGAAAACTCTCTCATCTTTAGGCATAAATTCTTGTCCTTGTCCTTCTTCATGTGACATGACTTGTGGAGTATGTGGTCTTCTTGAACCAACTTGAGAGTTAGATTCTTCACATGTACCTTCTCCTCTTCTCAATCTAGACCTTGTAAGCATTCAAAAACCTTGCAAATTATGTCAAACCTTCACAAAAACCATGCTCTAATACCAAATTGATCTAAAAATGAAAAGTGAAGGTTTTGTTAAACAATTTTCAAGGTATTTTATGTCTTTTAGGAAATGGATCATGGTTTAAAAAGTACACACACTTAAGTTAATTTGGAGTATTTTAATAGTTAAGAGAGGAAAAAAATGCAACATCAAACACAAGCAGATTGATAACAGAGTTCACACATCTTGGGCTACGTCTATGGGTCTAGATTCCAGTGATGAATACATTATTATATGCTCAAATGCTCAATACATCAACCTACAAGCTTCAGTCTGCAAAAATAACACTGCCATTATGTCCAAAATGCGCAAAGACCCCATTTAGGTTTTTCTTTAGCTAAAAAAGGCTTAGAATTGATCAAAATACCCCCCTTTTACCAAACTGATTTACAAATGCAACATACTAACTCTCGGCCCTGCAAACTTGGCAACAAATTGGCCTATGTCCTATTAGTTGACACGTTCAATTGGGAACCTGGAGGTCCCGGTTCGATCCAGCAGAGTCGGTTATTTGGGTGTACTATGGTTTTAATATATTAACTAACTTTTGTGGGGGTCATTGGCCCCACCCTTTTTGTTTTCGGTTATATGGCCACATGTGGCCAAGAGTCACGGGCCATGGGACATGCACCCAACCCTTAACCTCCGCTCCCATTGACTTTGGTCACATTCCATCATGTAACTGCATGTCAAGGCCTCATCCTTAGCCCCACCTTTGATACCTTTACCTCATGTCCTGTGCATTCAAATAAAAATGTGAGTCAAGCCCCTCCTATGTGACGCCTATGTCGTTTGCACCTTGGTCTCATGGGTGTCATATAACCAAGTGTTAGCCAAGTGGGTTAGCCTATCAGCGCGGCATTATTCCCAAACGATAAACCGTTAACCCTTAAATATAACCTGCCGCCTATCCATTACAAGTGGAACACATGGCCCACTGGTTGGGCTGTAGACTTCTGAGTTGGAGGTTGATGGTTCGAATCTTATGGAGGCTAGTTTGGTCCATAAAAAATTTGAAAAAAAAAACGAGGCCACTTGGTGGCCTCCCATAGGGCCACATGGCACCTTATGATTGACCCACATGGTCGCATGTTGTTGGTCGACCAAATCATTGTACCATCCAACCACAAACTAACACATAATTGCTCCATACAACCAATTCAGATGATGATGTCAGCACCACATTAGCATACATATTTCCATGTGGCATCCATACCTACACAGTCAACGCTGCAACTTTGATTTTATTTTTTTGGCGAAAACTTCATAACATGATAACTTTCTCATACGGTGTCGGATTGAGGCAATTCAAGCGTCCTTACAATCAACACGACGAGCACTACGACTTGGTGTTAATTTCTAGAGATTTTGAGCACTTTCATTTTTTAGCATATTTTTTATCCCCAAAATCATTTCTGGACGAGTATGATGTTATCTAGAATGTATCGTTGCTTGAGAAAACCTCCTTGATTTTCTGAAATGAGTCTTGGAAGGACCATTAAATGAGTCTCAGAAGGAGTTCCTTTAATTTGCTGGCAATGATCTTTGTTAACATATTATATGAGGCATTACAAAGAGATATTGGATGAAAGTGGGAGAAATTCGTTGGTTTGGTCTCTTTTGGAATAAGAGCCAGAAATGAGGAATTTGTACTCCCTCCTATATTTATTTTGTCCAATGACCAATTTTGCATCCTTAATAAATCTTTCTTTATCTCGGTCCAACATGGCCTATAGAAACTAATTGAGAACTCATCTAAACCAGGTGCTTTATCTGGTTCCATGCTCCATATTGCCTCTACCACCTCTTCTTCTTCAATATTTTGGACTATACTTTGATTCTCTTCATCTACTACCTCTGGGCAGAATGTGCCGAAGAAATATTATGCTTTAGCATAGTCTATCTCACCATACGATTTGTGTAATGCTTGAAAATGGTTATAGGCTTTCTGTTTAATTTTTGGAAAGGAAGTTATCCTTTCCTTCCCTTCTAGGGCTATTTCCTTTACTCTATTCCTTACTTCCCTTGCCTTTATTTTCCTGTGGAAGAAGGTTGTATTATTTTTCCCTACCTTAAGCCATATGCTTCTTAATTTACGGGGCCAATACTCCTCCTCCTTCCAGAATTCTTGAAATTATAGGATATTTAATTATTTCTCCCTCTCTATATGAGTTTCTGTTTATAACACCCTCATCCCACATCTACCCAAGTAACTGGCCAACCGGGGTAAATATGCGACGAGAGGCTACTATAATGGGATTCGACCTCCTAGGTGAACTTAAGGAAGTTGAGCCATCCCAACCTTAAGGAAGTGGAGCCATCCCAACCACTCACGTAACCAACCCCTTAGATCAACTAAACTTTTAGACCAGTAAACCCCTAGACGCTCGCTTGATATGGGCATGCATGCAGCTAGGAGGCTCTGGACGCTCCCACAACATGGGCATGCATGCGTCCAGGGACTTTTCTCCTTAGATTTGTGCCCGCGTCTGTAGGATTTGTGTCACCTTTTCAAGCCCAGAGCCCTAGTCACTACCCATAACTCAATGACACTCTTAGAACTGAAAGATAACAATTGAATAATGATACAAATGCAATTACTTGAACAAGGACTTGACTGGACCCCTACTAGCCATGATAGGCATTTCATCAAACATGTCACAAATATGTAATCTACAGGTTTAAACAACAAATCTGAGCATAGGGGTCTTGTACTTATCTAGGAATCTCTAAGAAGCATTGTTCCCTTATATAATTAGTTGCATTATCATCTATTAGGTCATAGATACATTGTTCATTCATTCACAAATCAAAACATGAGGAGAGCCATACATCATCATTGTCATAATACATATTCATAACCAACATAATAACAACAGAAATACCAAGGATACCTCAACCATAGAATCCACATATAAGCTAGTACATTTACACATAAGATACCAAGGAAAGAACCTCTTATTAATGAATGAAAAAGCCAACCTAGTATGGGACTACCACGTTCCACCTGACCATAGATTGGCTTAGCCAAATCTCTCTTCAGCCAACCACCCTCGTGCCATATTCCAAGCATGAATGTGGGACTCAAATTAAAAGAACCAACTAGGGCATCCCAAGGCTAAACCACCTCACCCTCATCAATAGAAACCAAGCTTTACCGCAATCCACACTAGATCACAAGGCCAACATAATAAACATGTAATAATAGACTTTACCATCATCTCCACCATATCTCTAGGCCAAAACAAGCATGGATGCCACCGGATTCCTCCACCTACACCGTGAAGAATTTTCATGTCTCTTATTCTCTCAGGACTTACCACAATCCACAGTCTGATCCAAGGATCACTAGGACCTAAACCGAGACTCCACTATCTAGGATTCACCGTATATGCCTTCATTCACAGGCAAGGATTACCAGGCCTAATCAAGGGCAACCACCTCTAGGCTTTACCATATATCCCGCCATTCACCGACAAGGATTCCTAGGCCCACAAAGGCACACAATACCTGGCTTTACCGCAACCCACAGTCTAGTTCATGGGTCACTAGGCCAATGGCTTTACCGCAATCCACAGTATGGTTCAGGGATCACTAGGCCATGTGTTCTTTCCTTCAGAGATCCACCTCACTCAGCTTCGAATCCATTCGGCTATCTAGCTCAACCAAAACATGAGAACTCTGTCACACCATGGCTATCGGAAATGACAAGTCTAGGTTGAAAAACACTATCACACCTGGCAAAACCCATGCAATACCATGCATGCCAAATCTAGCAAGGAAAACACGCATACAAATTGATACCTGCAAAGAATCCTGTTTTAGCTGCTTGATCCTGCTCTTTCTTGCTTGCTCCTTCCTTCATCTTGCCTCCTTTGCCTTTCTTAACCCAATGTCAAGTGCTCCAAGAAACTCTAAGTGTCCAAGAGTATGAGAGAGAGAAAGAATAGGAGAGAGCTACTCCACCAAAACCTGTCAAGAAAATCTTGCCATATGATCCTTAGAAGCATTTTTATCAATGAGGCTTCTATTTTCTTCATTTACCATTATTTTCCTTCAATTTCCTCCTCACATGCAATCTATGACCTTTCACCTTCCTTTTCTCCTAATTTTCATTATTTTTCATAAATAAATGTTCCAAAAATGCCATTTTGCCTTTCCAAAGCATTTGCCATTGCCTTTTCCATTTTCCTTAGCCATAATAAACCAAATGAACACCCACTAGGATGTTTTACCCAATATTCAGCTTGGAGGAGCATAGGAGTCTCTTGCCCATTGTCGCAATGCTCGTTTGACCTCCTTCAATTTTGTTTGCCATACGAAGGTTAGCGATCCTTTTAACTATATTCACCGTGCTTGTTTACTGATATCCATCACTCCTTCCTATAGCCATCTTGGGTTGAACCTAAAGGGGATTCGACCCAGGTCTTCTCCTTTCTCAATTACCAGCTATATAGGTCAATGGTCAGATTCACTCAAAGGTAAAATCACTGAGGAAGCATCCCTTCCTCATAAAATCCATGAATTGTGTATTAGGAAGCAGTCTAATCTTGTAGCAATGTTTGCTTCTCCACACCTTCTATTCGACTAGGTGAATTTACCTCTTGTTGGTTTGACATCTATTAGGTCCCACTCTACCATGAGATCCTCCAGTCTCTCCCTGAAAGGGTCTCTGACTAGTGAGCCTCCCTTCTTTTCATGTGTGGAAAAAGTGGTGTTGAAGTCTCCTCCTAGTGTGGAGTTTTGATGCCATAATGATTTCTTTGATAAAATAAGTTTTGTTAATCTAGGTTGTCATTGATGTCAATATAGCATTGTTTGTGATGGAAAATTCTTTGATACATGATTTCCCATTGATGCCCATTGATCATAATGCTCATAGTGATGAAAGTTTGATATATGATGATATGATGAGATGGAGGACCCAAGTGTATTGAACAACAGGAGGTCAATTGAACATCAATTGAACAGCAATTGAACAACAAATGACGTAGTAGATCCAGTAAAGCAATAGGAGCAAGAAGCCAAAGAGTAAGATGAAGAGTTTATCGAAAGCCATCAAAGAAACAAGTCACAGGAGCAACAACTATAGGAAGAGCGGGGTAGGAAAGTACAAACTTCCTTGATCGTGGCTAAAGTCCCGCACTCAATCCTAGCCATCGAATTCATAGTCAACCCTTACATCACGGTCAACTATGGGGGTTAAGACCATTTTTAATCCATGTTCCAGTCGAAGTCCCACAAACCGTCGATTGCGATAAAGTTTTGGACCCAACAAATTTATTAACAACTATTTAATGTAATATCACATCCGCAGTATCACAATTTTCAAAGGGATGTTAAAACCTATGATTGCGATAGAGTTGTGGACCCGATGGATTCATTAAAAACAGTTCATTGAATATCGCATCCGCTCCATCGGAAGACAGAGCATGTGCACACTTGTAAAACCTCTGATTTTTTATGAAATTGTGATTGCGGGATTAAAGGTGATGATGTGGCATGTGGGACCTCCATGTGGAGAAGAAGGATAGTTCACAACTTGTGAATGTGAATTAGCATAAGAAAGGAAGCCAAAGGTCGAGCGAACGGTAGAAAGAAAGTCGAAGGTCGAGTGAGCGCAGAGGAAGCAGAAGGGCCAGCGGAAAATGAAGGTAAAAACATTATGTTGATTGGGTTAATGTTTAAAAAAAGGCTCATACCCGTGATAAAAGAATGAATTGATGGAAGAAGCACAAAATGAAATTTTGAAGAACAGTTCTGTGAAAGGAAATAAAGTTTCATCTGTCATCGTTTGAAGGGAGCAATAGACAGCACCAACATTGAAGTGATTGTGAGTTTGTTTCTTGGAAGTAAGATATCGTGACAATAAGAAGAAGTCACTCCCAAAATAGTTACCGCAACACAGATCTTGGAGACATTATTGGGGATCATGATGACTATTTGAAATCATTATAAGGTAGCTTTGCAGATTTGTGTGGGCAATATGAAGAATTGTGAAGACTCCTTCATATGAAGACATGTTGTCATTGATGTAGCAGTGAAGCTGTAGATTGACAGAACACAATGAAGAAGATTTTGAGAGCAGTGTAATACAATCAAAACATTTCTTGACAAATTAAAACTATAGGTTCAGAGCCCTTGGGGTTGGTGCCTCAGAATTGGAAGGATTGGTGTCCTTGGAGTTGGTGCTCCTAAACACAAAGTTGGTGCCTTGAGAAGATAGGGTTGGAGCCCTAGAGGTTGGAGCCTCACAAATGACCAAGTTGGTGCTTGGCAACAGATTGGAGCCTTATATATATTGTACCTAATTTATTGTAAAGATTGTTTTAATAAAAGCATTTATTCTTATTCCTAATTTTGTGTTCTAAATATAAATAATTTAACTAGTAAAAAAACAATTGAAAAACAATATTGATTCACCTCCTCTTAATATTTCCAACAATTGGTATCAGATCCAGCTTCTTCATATCAGCCTAACAGCTAGAAGAAGGATTCTTAGTCACAATGAGAAATCAAGAAGTGTTAGGAAGACCTCCTCTATTTGATGGCACAAATTTTGGTTTTTGGAAAAAAAGAATGTCCTACTACTTAATGTCCCTTGGACCTGAAGTTTGGCACTCGGTTTTAAATGAGTACACAACTCCTTCCACTCTTCCAACAAATCAAGATGAAGGGAAATCTTACATTGCAAATGCAAAAGCCTTAAATTCCATCCTTAGTGGAATCACTGATTTTGAATTTACAAAATTCATGAATTGTGACTCGGCCAAAGAAGTATGGGATAAGCTAGTTAGCTTATACGACGAAGACTCCAAAGTTAAGAAGGCAAAGCTTCCAACTCATGGAAGGGAATTTGAAAGTATGAAAATGGATTATGATGAAGAAGATATTACATCATACTTTCTCTGAGTAGCTAAAGTGGTCAACTCTATTAAAGGATTGGAAGAAAACATTGAAGAAAGCACTATTGTTCAAAAGGTCTTAAGATCTCTCCTAGAAAGATTTGACTCGAAAGTAAGTGCTATAGAAGAAATGAAGGGCCTAGACACTCTCAAGATGGATGAACTTCATGGAATCCTCACTGCCTATGAGATGAGAAAAGGAAGCCCAAGTTCCAAAGATGCAGCATTCAAGGCCTCAAAATCAAAAAATGGGAAAGAATGGAATACCGGTAGTGATGACTCCGATGTTGAATCCGAATTGGCACAATTTATATGAATACTAAAGAAAGGATCTAAGCTAAAAGGTAAGTACCCTCTTATTTGTTTCAAATGTGGAAGAATAGGTCATTATGCTGCAAAATTTCCTCTTAAGCATGATAGTGATGGTGAGGAAAATTCTAAAAGGATGGTATACAAAAAGAAAGGGTTCAATAAAAAGAATTTCTTCTCTAAGCAAGACGAGTCTGATGAAGGTGAATTTGTAGTCATAAAAAAAAATCAACTAATCAATTCCCTCATCACAAAGGAGGTAATGATGAATCAGATGAAGAAAATGACCATGCTGGAAGCCAAGAAGTATTATTCATGGCATTCACAAATGATGATGATTCAGGCCTAAAAGGAAATGCAGATGAATTGTTAATGAGTTCCATTGAAGAAAATGAGAAATTACAAAATAAAATCATCTCTCTCAAGGTAGAAAACGAGGAAACAAAAAGAAGGGAAGACCTCTTGAAAAATAAGCTAAAAGAAAAAGAAGAAATTTGTGAAGAACGTGAAGCCGAAATAGTATCTCTGAGGAAGGACTTGGAGCAAGTCAAAAAGGGTTTGGAAAGCTCTCAAATATTTGACATTATCCTAAATAATCAAAAACCTCAACATGACAAATCTAGGATAGGTTTTAAAGGAGAATCATCAAGTACTAAGAATAATGCAAAAAGCTATGCCGACATACTTTCTAGCAACTCAAAAGAAGAAAGATTATTTCATCAAAGGCCCATCTCAAATCCAAGGAATGAAGAGAGAATAACTCCAAGGAAGAATGTTGATTCAAATCATGGCTATTACAACAGGTACAAAACTATCTTTTTTGGGCATTGTTTTTATTGTAAAAAATTTGGTCATCAAGCTAAACATTGCATGGCCCGTAAGAATGAAACACTAAAATTGAAGGATCAAACAAACAAACCATATGGCCTCAAACGGCAAGGACAAATTAAGACCTACAACTCTTTTGATCCCTTGGCAAAATTTGATCCAATTTGCTCATTATGTAATGATAATGGACATAATGAACAAAATTTGACCCTCAAAAGAAGAAAAGCAAAGAATGAGAATCCCAACATGGATAAATCTGGCCTAGCTCTATGTGCTCACTGTGATGAAAATCATTGGTTGTGGATAATGGGTGCTCCAGACATATGACAGGGGACAAAAGGAAGTTCATCTCATTGAACAAAAAGGAAAGAAATGTATCCTTTGGAAGTGGATCTGCCAAAATTGTTGGAAAAGGAACTATTACCCTTATTAATGGAAAAGGAAAGGCTCAAAATGCTTTGCTAGTAAACGAACTCAAACACAATCTCCTGAGTGTTAGCCAAATCTATGACCAAGGACATAATGTTGTCTTTAGCACTAAAGATTGTGAAATAAGAAACTCTTCCTCAGGGGAACTTATGGAAAAAGGAGTTAGAACATCAGATAATGTCTACATTCTAAACAAAATTCAAGAAGATAAATGTTACTTAAGTCAAACAGATGAAAGTTGGATGTGGCACAAGAAACTTGGACATATAGGCTTCGATAACTTGATCAATATCAGCAAGATTAATGCAGTATGAGACATCCCAAAGTTATTCAAGCCAAATCAAGAAGTATGTGGTCCATGTCAGCATGGAAAGCAAACTAGAACCAGCCACAAGACTGAGGAGTTTTCTACATCAAAACCTTTGGAGATCATCCATGCGGATTTATGTGGACCAACTAGAACTCCAACACTCCAAGGAGAAAGGTACTTTACTTTATTTGTTGATGACTATACTAGAATGATGTGGGTATATTTCATAAAATATAAATCCGAAGCATTTGAGTGTTTTAAGAATCTTAAAGCTCTTGTAAAAAATGAAGAGGATTATAAGATTAAATGTCTTAGAACGGATAGAGGGGGAGAATTCACATCAAAAGAATTTGATGAATTCTGTAAAGTACATGGAATCGAAAGAGAACTCTCTGCTACCAGAACACCCAAGAAAAATGAGGTAGCTGAAAGAAGAAACCAAACAGTTAAATAAATGGCAAGAACAATGTCAATAACAACTGACTTGCAGCCAAAATTCTGGAGAGAAGTATTCGAGACAACTGTTTATACCTTGAATCGAACTAAACTAAGACCAAATAATGAGAAGACTCCTTATGAATTATGGAAAGGAAGACCTGCTTCAGTAAAATACTTCAAGATTTTTGGAACCAAGTGCTTCATAAAAATCAATGATGGCTCACCAACAAAATTTGATTCTCGGGTTGACGAATGGATATTCCTTGGATATTCTACAAGGAGCAAATCCTACAAGTGCTGCAATAATCAACTGTGAAAAATAGTGGAAAACATTGATGTGAAGATTGATGAAGACCTTCTAGAAAAAGAAATTGAAGATCATGAAGTTGACCCTCTCATTGAAGAAGAACCTGAAAAAGAGGAAAAAGATCAAGAAAAACACAAGGAAAAATTACCATCTCAAACCCCTTCAAAGATGAAGTTTCTCCCAAAAAGATCACCCAGAAGAGAAAATTATTGGAAATATAGATGAAGGGATACAATCCCAAAGAAGGATGACAAGTACACCAAAGAAAAATGATGTTGCTCTCCTATCCATGATAGAACCAGAAATATTTACTCAAGTAAGTAAGGATCCTCATTGGGTAAAATCCAATGAAGAAGAAATGTCTCAAATCGAGAAGAATGAGACATGGGAGTTGGTACCTCGTCCAAATGATAAAAATATAATTGGAACCAAGTAGGTGTTCAAAAACAAAATGAATGAAGATGGACAAATCATCAGAAATAAGGCAAGGCTTGTTTGTAAAGGTTATTCACAAATGAAGGAATTGATTTTGAAGAAACCTTTGCACCAGTAGCTCATGCGGAAGCGATAAGGATGTTCTTGGCATTTTCTTGATCAAAAGGATTTAAAATCTATCAAATGGATGTAAAATCAGAATTTCTGAATGGGGAACTCAAGGAAGAAGTCTACATGGAGCAACCAGAAGGGTTTAATCTAGTAGAAGGAAAAGACTTTGTTTGTAAGTTGAAAAAGGAATTATATGGGTTGAAACAAGCTCCTAGAGCTTGGTATGCAAGATTGGATCACTATCTACAACAAAAAGGCTTCAAGAAGGGGGTGGCAGGAAGTAATCTCTACATAAATATGGATGAGGATGAGTTACTAGTCACTCTTGTCTATGTTGATGATCTTATTTTCGCTAGTAATAATGATGAGATGAGCCATGAGTTTGCTCAAAATATGTCAAAAGAGTTCGAGATTTCGATGATAGGAGAGTTATCTTACTTCCTTGGACTACAAGTATCTCAAACCATGACAAGCATGTTCATATCTCAAGCAAAATATCTTAAAGACATGCTTAAAAGATATGGAATGGAAGGATGTGCACCCATGAGCACACCTATGACCACAGATTGCAAATTAAGAAAAGATGATGACTCTCCTCTGGTAGATGCAACTCATTACAGGTCAATAATTGGAGCCCTCCTATACTTAACTGCTACGAGACCTGGCATTATGTAAGTAGTAGGTATGGTAGGAAGATTTCAATCAGCTCCTAAACAATCCCATTTGTTGGCTATAAAAAGAATTCTCAGATACTTGAAAGGAACCCCTGATTGCAGTCTTTGGTACCCTAAGAGCTCAACTCCTATTGTGACCACATACACCGATGTTGATTGGGCTGGAAGTGTCGATGATCAAAAAAGTACTAGTGGAAATGCATTCTTCCTGGGAGATTGTCTAGTATCTTGGCTCAGTAAAAAACAAACATCCATATCACTATCTACAGTTGAAGCCGAGTATATAGCTGCTGTAGATTGTTGTACTCAAATATTATGGATGAAGGAAGCTCTTAAAGATGTCAATATAGGTACAAATCAACCAATCATCATCTATTGTGATAACATAAGTGCTATCGGTCTCAACAAAAATCCAGTGATGCACTCAAAGACCACACATATACCAATCAAGTATCATTTCCTTCGTGAACAAGTAGCTGAACAAAACATCATCTTGGAATATATCAATACTAAGGAGCAGATAGCTGATATTTTCACAAAAGATGGGGGTTATTTCTCTAGGATCACATTAAGTTAATTCAAAAATATGTTGCATGACAGGGGGAGTAGTTCGACAGGTAGAGTCCTTGTGCACTCCTTTGCCATTGATGTCAAAGGGGGAGAGAAGAAGAATATTGCCATCAATGACAAAGATGGAGATTCTTAATCTAGGTTGTCATTGATGTCAATATACTAGTGTTTGTGATGGCAAATTCTTTGATACATGATTGCCCATTGATGCCCATTGATCATAATGCTCATAGTTATGAAAGTTTGATATATGATGATATGATGAGATGGAGGACCCAAGTGGATTGAATAGCAGGAGGTCAATTGAATAGTAAATGATGCAAGAGGGCAATTGAACAACAAATGACTTAGTAGATCCAGTAAAGAAACAGGAGCAAGAAGCCAAAGAGTAAGATGAAGAGTTTATCGAAAGCCATCAAAGAAACAAGTCACAGGAGCAACAACTATCAGAAGAGCGGGAGTAGGAAAGTACGGACTTCCTTGATCGTGGTTGAAGTCCCACACTCAATCATAGTCGTCGATCTCATAGTCAACCCTTAGATCACAGTCAAATGTGAGGGTTAAGGCCATTTTTAATCCATGTGCCAGTCAAAGTTCTGAAAACTGTCGATTGCGATAAGGTTGTGGACCCGATGGATTTATTAACAACTATTTAATGTAATATCACATCCGCAGTATCACAAGTTTCAAAGGGATGTTAAATCCTCTGATTGCGATAGAGTTGTGGACCCGATGGATTCATTAAAAACAATTCATTGAATATCGCATCCGCTCCATCGGAAGATAGAGCATGTGCACACTTGTAAAACCTCTGATTTTTTATGAAATTGCGATTGCAAGATTAAAGGTGATGAGATGGCATGTGGGACCTCCATGTGGAGAAGAAGGACAGTTCATAACTTGTGAACATTAATTAGCATAAGAAAGGAAGCCAAAGGTCAAGCAAATGGTAGAAAGAAAGCCAAAGCTCGAGTGAGCGTAAAGGAAGCCGAAGGGCCAGCGGAAGACATAGGTAAAAACATTTTGTTGATTGGGTTAATCTTTAAAAGAAGGCTCAGACCTGTGATAAAAGAATGAATTGATGGAAGAAGCGCAGAACATAATTTTGAAGAATAGTTATGTGAAAGGAAATAAAGTTTCATCTGTCATCGTTTGAAGGGAGCAGTAGACAGCACCAGCATTGAAGTGATTGTGAGTTTGTTTCTTGGAAGTAAGATATCGTGAAAATAAGAAGCAGTCACTCGCAAAAAAGTTACCGCAACATATATCTTGGAGACATTATTGGAGATCATGATGGCTATTTGAAATCATCATAAGGTAACTATGTAGACTCTATGTGGGCAATATGAAGAATTGTGAAAACTCCTTCATATGAAGATAGGTTGTCATTGATGTAGTAGTGAAGCTGTAGATTGACAGAACACAGTGAAGAAGATTTTGAGAGCAATGTAATACAATCAAAACATTTCTTGACAAAGCAAAACTATAGGGTCAGAGCCCTTGGGGTTGGTGCCTTGAGAAGATAGAGTTGGAGCCCTAGAGGTTGGAGCCTCACAAATGACCAAGTTGGTGCTTGGCGACAGATTGGAGCCTTATATATATTGTACCTGATTTATTATAAATACTATATTAATAAAAGCATTTATTCCTATTGCTCATTTTGTGTTCTAAATATAAATAATTTAACTGGTAAAAATAACAATTTAAAAGAAATATTGACTCACCCCCCTCCCAGTATTTCCAACAAGTTTATTCCAGAATTCTACTTTCTCCCCATATATAACCAAAGTATATATATATATATATATATATATATATATATATATATATATATATATATATATATATATATATATATATATATATATATATATATATATATATATTCTCTAATATAACTCTCTCCCCACTTCCTTTATCTTCCAGTTCCACTGCTAAACAATTTGCAGTCAATTGTTACTCCTTCATGTTGTAGATATTTGGATCCCAAAAGGTGCCTAGGCCACCCAATGCTCCCCTTGAGCTCTGAATGACCCCCCCCCCCACTATCTCTCCAGAAAATCTTGGAGGCTTCCATGAGCTCAACGCCTTCAAGTTTCGATTCCCGTATGAACACTATTGTAGGCTTCTCCACTTTAATCAAATCCTTTATTGAAAGAGCCTTTTTGGGGTTGCCTATGCCACTTACATTCCATGAGATCAACTTCATCATTTTTTGATAGGGGAATGAACTTTCCTCCATTCATTTGCATGTCTCGTTCCTCCTTTAAATCCCGACCTCAACCCCTTTAGAATATCTGAAATTTGAGGTTGTCTCCCTAATATTTTATTGATTTTTGCCTCATTCTCTCTCATCTCCTTAGAGTAACAACCTTGTCTCTTTGTTTTGCCTTCCACTTCGTGGTTGATTACATCTTCAAATCCAGTCATCGGGAGTGCCATGTTTTCGGTTATAATTTTCGTAGGACCACCCATTATGTAAGTTGGATTTGAAGGTGTGGATTCCATTAGTTGGATTTGGATAGAACTAGTTTGATGTTGTCAATCCTTGATTTCAAAGATTATTGGGCCCTCAAACTGGGTTGAATCGCTAATGTTTAAATTTCTTGTGTATCCTAGTCCTCCCTTTCTTTTGGTGGCTTCAATATTTCTCCTTCCTCTTGAATGTCTTCAATTATTTCTTTCTCATCCAACGTCTTCAGGGGCTCGTTTTCTTCCATTGTTTATTTACCTCCCATTTCCTGTAGCACCCAAAGGGGTTGTTTGAGGAGGTGGGTGCATCGTGGCTTGAAGAAACTTGGTTATTAGGAGTTAGTTGTTGCTTGTTTCTAATCCTCCTTCGTGTTTTCCATTACTATTCATTTTGGGTCTGGGATGCTTCACCCTGCTTTTCCTTCTTACAACTCCTCATGAAATGTCCATACTCATGACAATATCGACACTTGAATGGAAGTTGATCGTAATCCAGGATTTGGGATGCTTCCAATCTCCCATCATTAGAAGGATGTCCATAGGTAGGCCCTTCTTCAGATCCACCTTTGACACATATTCTTGCATAGGATAATTTCCCTCCTTTAGGTTATGCTCTGTCAATGTATCTTCCTACCCCATTTCCAATTGCTCAAAGGCATTTGTCTCTGTAACATGAGAGAGTGAGTCTTTATAGTTTCACACAAATTGGTATTGTCGTAGGAATATCTTCTGCTGGATCAAAATCTATTGTCCACTGATTCAAATACATTCCCTGGCCCCAAAGAAGTAAGGCCCGTTTTAAAAAATTATCTCCTTATCCTCCCTAGTCTCAAACAGAAATATGAAGTATCCATTGTCTACCATGTACATTCCCATACCACTTTTCATCTTTGCTCTCTAGTTATTCTCTACCCGTTGTTCGACAAATTTGGGGGACGGAAACACACCTATAAACTTTTTTTATCAACGCTCAATTTGTGTAGGCTATTTTGGAACGATATAAGCTAGGAGGCAAAGGGACTGCAAGGATGTTCTTTGCCTTCTTAACAAATTTCGAATTGCTTTCCTTCTGTTTTTGCTTTTTGGGCATGGAAGAGATCAACGCCTGAAAGGCTACCATGATCGCATCAAGAGGGGGAGAAGAGGGAGGGGGAGGAGCCCCCTCAACCAACCATTGGCCATGATCAAGGTCGTAGAGCAAGAGCAGAGGGAAGTTGCAAAGCAAAAGCTTCTCCGATCAAGGTTGCAGAGCCATTTAAATTTAATTAATAAGCACTTAAAAACTTAATACTTGCAATAAATTATAATATAAAAATATTCTTAACCATATATATTCACTTCCACGTTACCATGGATAATATTAACTTATAAATAGGCTTTGTTATAATACCATGGAACAATAATAAGAGCTCTACCCAATATGAGGGAGATGTTTAGGCATTCAATGTAATGTAAGTATGTCAACGTTTTTTAAATGTCCTCTCTCTCTCTCTCTCTCTCACACACACACACACACACACACATAAAACAAGATGTCAGAACATGATTAACAACCAATTCTTTGTATTTGATGTAGTAACAGATCCTCCTCAGAAGCCTCATATGTGCCTCAAAATCCACCATGAATTCGGTAACACCCTTCTCCCACATCTACCCAAGCAAATGTCCAGCCGGGGTAAACATGCAACGACAGGCCACTATGATATGATTCGACCTCCTAAGTCACGTTAAGGAAGTGGAACTGATGGAAACACACCATACAGATATTAATCATCAACTACATGACCCTCATGAACCAACCCAATACTTTAGACAAATTGCCTTGGGGTCCCACTGAGATTTTGGACAATTTAAGGATCAGTCACTCCCATGCTATAGGCATGAGTGTGACCAACAACCCAAAGTAGCTCTCACAGGCTTGCCTGCCAGCGACCAGAGACCAAAACTGTCAGTGATATGCCAACGACTCTAGGATTTTAGCCACTTTTTCAGGCCTAGAGCCCAAGTCACTACTGAGAAATGAACCATCTCTTCACATCAGTAAAATAACATGAAAATGACAATGCTAAAGAAAATACCTGTTCAAGACCTTGACTAGACCCCTACTAGCCATGACATGCATTTTGTCAAACATATTTCAAATGTGTAATCTACAAGTGTAATTAACAGTTCTGAGCATAGGGGTCTCATACTTAGCTGAGAATCGATAAGAACCATTGATGCCTCAACACATCAACTGCCATTCCATCCATTAGGTCATAAATACATTGATCATTTAATTACAAGTAAAAACATGAGGAAAGCCATACATGGTTGCTGTCATAAAACACATACATAAAAAACATAATAGGGACATAAATACTCCTGAAAGTACATCCATATAGACAACATACAATCCATCAAAATGTTCATAGAAATACAAGGAGAAATACCCTTTCATTAATGATGCAAAATCCAAACCCGGGATGGGACTTCCACATTACACCTGAACGTAGAATGGATGAGCCAAATATCTCTTCAGTCATTCACCCATGTGCCATATTCCAAGCATGAATGTGGGATATCATAGAACACATCAATAAAAAACCATTCAGGGCTTTAGAGGCCATCAACCTCAACCCATCAAATAGTGATTCCACCTCACGGTCGGACATCACAAAACCATCATTAGATTGGTCTCTATCTAAGCCTTCGAGGGCTCTAGAGCATTTGTCCAACCAAGACTCTTGTACTAGTAACTCAACCCACAAATTTTACCATGCTCCAGAGCGTTTGTCCAACTAATGCTCAAGGACTAGTAACTCAACTCATCAAGGGCTCCAGAGCGTTTGTCCAACCAAGGTTCCAAGACTAGTAACTCAACCCAAGTTGTTCCAGGGCTCCAGAGCGTTTTTCCAACCAAGGCTCCAAGACTAGTAACTCAACCCAAGCTAAGGAAACATGAGAACCAACCAAAAACACAACAATGAAAATAAACCCACAATCACCATGGCTATTAACGAAATGGAAAGGCTAGGCAATCCACTGTCAATCCTAACTGTCCTCCATGCTAATGAAAGATCACAACCAACAACCCACATGCATATGCCATGCATGCCAAAACTAGTGAAGGAAACATACATGCAACTTGGTACCTGCAAACAAATCTAATGTAGCTACTGATCCCGATGCCTTCTTGCGCTTTCCTACTCTTTCTTTGCCTTCTTGCTCCAAGGATCCAAGTATGTCACACCCATCAAGAGTTCTCCAAGAAAACTCTAAGTCTCCAAGAGTATGAGAGAGAGAGAGAATAATGCGAGAGCTCCAAAACTGAACTGACAAAAGGTTACCAACTGTTCCTCAAAAGCCTTTTTATGAATGAGGCCTCTATTTTATTCACTTTCCATTATTTTCCTTCAATTTCCTCCTCACATGCAACCTATGACCTTTCACCTCCCTTTTCTACTAATTTTCATTATTTTCATAAATAAATGTGCCAAAAATGCCATTTTTCCTTTCCAAAGCCTTAACCATCGCCTTTGCCAATTTCCTTAGCCATAAATAATCAAATGAACACCCCTAGGATGTCTTTCCCAACATTCAATTTGGAATAAGTGTCCCATTATCCGTGGTTATTATTTTGCCTTTATTTACTTTTATTACATGGAATTTTCACTAGGGTTGTTACAGAACCCTCCCTCTTGGGGGACACCATCCTCGGTGTTCAATGACACATATACCTCAGCAACCTGCTGAAAGAAGACATACTGCTCATGGAGCTTTATAACACAACTCGATGCAGTATTTACAATGAAATAGTTGCTCAAAACAAAATATCATGACAACATGATAACATACCGCATACTGGATCTTTATAACACAACTCATTATGGTATTTACAATGACCATCTTGTTGAGTGTCAATCCACATGACATCATAACATCATGATAACATAATCACATGATAGCATAGTAACATGACAACATAATCATAATGACATAACACCCATACCGCATAGTGGAGCTTTATAACATAGCTCATGGCAGTATTTATATCCATATACATGTGTACATATGACAACATTACCAAAAATATATATTCCAAAACATATACCTAATCATATACCAAAGCATATATCAAAACATATACTAAACACCATATCTAAGCATATATGAAAACATCATATAGCATATACCAAACCATCATAAAGCATATATCAACCATCATAAAGCATATACCAAACCACCATATCAAAGGTGCTTTGCCTCAACCGGCAAAAAAAGGAAGGATACATAGCCCACATATGATCCACCATCTCCCATGCAACTTCATTGGGCCCAAAGTGCTTCCATTGCACTTTAACTTGCTCAATTGCTTGGTTTTGGAGCATGAGCACCTTTTTCTGCAATATACATTGAGGCTCCGGCTGGAATTCTCCATTTGGTTCCACCTACAATACAGACCAGTCAATCACATGATCAACATCTTTAACATACTTATTAAGCAATGATACATGGAAAACATTAGGGACTTTCACTGTCGGGGGCAGTGCAAGTCAATAGGCTACTAGCCCAATCCTCTCAATGATACTTAAGGGTCCACAAAACCATGGTTCCATCTTGGCACAAGATCCAATCTGCAAGGAGATCTTCTTCAATTTGATGTGCAAGTACACCAGTTCCCCAACTTGGAACTCCTTGAACAACCTGTTCCTATATGCATAACTCTTATGCATATCATGTGTTGCCTTTAGATTCTTCTTGATTATCTGCATTTCCTATTCCATGTCTACCAACATATCTGGTCCAATCAACACCCTTGTTAACTAGATGACTTCAACTGATACGAGTGTTACAACTCGGCCCATACAATGCTTCAAAAGGACTCATCTTCAGTGACTCTTGATAATCATTGTTGTGTGTGAACTCTACCAAAGGGAGATAGTCTTCCCACTTCCTCTGTTGATGCATCATGTACATCCTCAACATGTCCTCCAATATCCTATTGACCCTCTTTGTCTGTTCATCTGTCTGGGGATGATAAGTTGTGCTGAAGGCTAACTCTGTGCCAAAACCTACAAATAACTCCTTCCAAAACTTGGAAGTGAATTTTGCATCCCTGTCTAACACAATCTTCTTTAGAACATCGTGCAGTATAACCACATCTCGAATGAATACCCGTGCTACATCACTAGCTGATAATGTAGACTTCACTGGAATGAAGTGTGCAACCTTTGTTAACCTATCCACAATGACCATGATGGAATCATGCTGCTTCACTGTCTTGGCAACCTGTGATGAAATCCATGGAAATAACTTCCCATTTCCACTCTGGAATCACAATCAGTTGTAGCAATCCACCTGGATGTTTACATTCTACTTTCACTCGCTGACAATCAAAACATTTAGCGACAAACTCTGTTACATCCCTCTTCAAAGTCGGCCAATAGTAAAATCTCTTCATTGCAGTTAATGTCTTCTGATACCCTGGGTGACCTTGTAGGAATTTACAGGGTAAGTTCCTTAGAAAGAACACCAAAAGGACACCACTCACAACCAGATCACAGATCAATACACCGGTATTTTTGACGTGGTTAAAACCCTCAAAAAGGGAAACAGTCCACGGCCTGCGCCAACGTGGCTACTACAGGCAATTTATTAATCAAAGAATGAAAATTTACATAAGCTTCTCTCATGCACGGATTACCCTACAAATGACCCTCCATGCGCTTTAAATAGAATTCATGGACCAATCGAGTGTCAAGCCACGGATCAAGTGTCGGTAATACCGAGGAGAGAATGAACCATCGGATCACTACATATCATGACCGTCGGATTGTAAGTTACAGAATGTACAACGGTAAAGAAACACACTTTACCTAACTCTATACCTAACTCTATACTAGACCAAGTTGAACTTAACTATTTCCTATGTGTCGGAATATCCTAACATCCCCCCTTAAGAACAACTTGGGATAGGATTGAAGGATTTACAAATATGACACAATAGGAGAAGGAAGGAGGCACTAGAGCCTATCCCTCCTTAGTGACAACTTCCTGAACTCCAAGCATATATCGAAGTTTAGTGAACTTCGCCTCTGTGAGAGCCTTTGTGAAGATGTCTGCAACCTGATCATCTGTTGAACAATATTGCACTTCAAGGACATGGTCATGAATGAGCTTTCTGATAAAGTGCATGTGTAGTTCAATGTGTTTCTGCGCTGATGCTGGACTGGATCTTTGCATAGCTGAATGGTACTTTGATTATCACACCAAAGTGTGGTTGGATGCTGCTGCTCAAAGCCAAACTCTGATAGGATCTGACGAAGCCACAAGGCTTCCTTACTAGCTTCCACGGCACCACGATACTCTGCTTCTACTGACGAAAGAGAAATGGCAGTCTGTTTCTTACAAGCCCATGTAATAGGTCCTGAACCAAGAGTGAAGACATAACCGGCAGTAGACTTCCGATCATCAGGGTCACCAACCCAATCAGAATCAGTGAAACCAACTAATAGAGGAGCTACTTTGGCACTGTAATGAATCCCAAACTGTACTGTACCTCAAACATAACGAAGTATTCTTTTATCTGCTTTCCAATGACTTTCACGGGGGTTTTGCATAAAACAAGCAACAAGGCCAACAACAAAGGAAAGGTCAGGATGAGTATGGGTTAAATACAAGAGTTTTCCTACAAGTTGACGGTATAAGGTAGCATCAACTTCAGGAGAAGTACAAGAGACTGAAAGTTTGACTCCAGACTGAAAGGGAGAAGGGGCTGGCTTACAGTCTTCCATGTGAAAATGACGAAGAATATCACAAGCATACTTGGACTGGGAAAGGGAAATACCCTCCTTGGATTGCAAGACTTGAAGACCGAGAAAATAGTGTAAGTGTCCTAAGTCTGTCATTTCAAATTTCTTTTTAAGGCTGGACTTCACATGGTTTATAAGGTTGGGATCACTACCAGTAAGAATAAGATCATCAACATAAAGAACAAGGATGATAAGAGAGTTTCCCACTTTCTTGGTGTAGACAATATTGTCAGAATAACACCTAGAGAAGCCAGATTCTAAAAGAAAGCTATCCATTTTGGCATACCAAGCCCGAGGAGCTTGCTTGAGACCATAAAGAGATTTCTTAAGTCGACATACAAGGCTGGAGTCTGTTTGGATGAAGCCAATGGGTTGTTCCATATAGATTTCTTCATGCAAGTCCCCATGCAAGAAGGCAGATTTAACATCCATCTGATGGACTTCCCATTTTAAAGAGGCAGCAAGGGAAAGAACAAGGCGGATAGAGTTCATTTTGGCAACAGGGGAGAAGGTTTCAGTGTAGTCAATGCCTTCAACCTGTGAAAAGCCCTTAGCAACAAGACGAGCTTTATGTTTATCAACTTTCCCATCTGGTCCATACTTGGTTCTGTAAACCCATTTACATCTAACAAGTTTGCGTCCCTTTGGTAGAGGAACAAGATCCCATGTATCATTTGCCAACAATGAATGATATTCTTCATTCATAACTGCTTCCCAATGTGGATGGCCTGAAGCTTCTGCAAAAGTGTCAGGATCATGATTTACTGGAGCTTGAGCCAGTAAAGAAGAGGCTCTTTCAAACTGAGAACGTGTACGTCGCTGATCTGTAGGATCACCGGCAAGATCACCTGCTGCATCCCGAGTAGCACGGACCCATCTTGGAAGTTGAGGATCCTGAGAAGGTGGGGGAGGATTGTCATCCTCACTTTCATCATCTGAAGAAGAAATGTTTTCAAAAGTAGAAGAGATAGGAAGAGGTGGCACATCCGCCGGACTAGGCTCGCAGGTCGATTTATTTTCATCAAATTTTACATCTCTTCTAATGATGACATTTTTGGACTTAAATGGAATAAGTCTATAACCTTTTACATCTTCAGAATATCCAACAAAAGTACATTTCTCACTCTTAGGTTCTAAAGCTTTATGCTTTTCATCTGGAATATGGGCCCATGCTTCACTTCCAAAAACACGAAAGTGACTTACATCTAGTTTAATGGAACTCCAAGCTTCTTCTGGAGTGATATTCTTTAGAACCTTAGTAGGAGTGCGATTGATTATATAATTTGCACAATTAATTGCTTCGGCCCAAAAACTAAGACTGAGTCCTTTAGATTGCAGCATACAATTAGCCATTTCCTTTAAGGTGCGATTTTTCCTTTCAGCTACACCATTTTGTTGTGGAGTGTATGGAACAGTATGTTGCATTTGAATTCCATTTTCGGTGCAAAAGTTGATGAATGTGTTTTTAACATATTCTCCACCATTATCAGTTCTTAGCTTAAGAATTTGATGTCCAGATTGTTTTTCAACAAAGGCTTTGAAGGCCAAAAATGTGTTAAATACTTCGCTCTTGAGTTTTAAGAAGTATACCCAATTGCGTCTGGAGAAATCATCAATGAAAGTTAAGAAATACTTGCAGCCAGAGAATGAAGCAACAGGAAGTGGACCACATAAATCACTGTGCACAAGCTGTAAAGGGGCTGAGGCGTGCCAAGAGGCATGTTTTTCAAAACTGTCCCGATGATGTTTTCCGAGTACACATCCGGAACAAACACCATCTCTGCAAGATACCATAGGAAGACCTGTCACCATATTTTCTTTACATAGATGCTGAAGGGAGCGATAGTTTAAGTGACCAAATCGCTCATGCCAAAGTTTTCTCACTTCATCATTATGAGCAACAAATACTGAGGGAAGATTTGATGACCCAAAGTTGTGAAACTTATACAACCTTGTGGAATCATCAGCAATACCAGTAGCTAGAATCTGTTTAGGATCTCTTAGATCCTTGATTACAACATCATGAGGTGAAAATTCAACAATTTTACCTTCACCTGAATGAGTTATCTGATATACAGATAGAAGGTTGCAGGATAAGGTTGGAACACATAATACATCATTAAACTGACCATTGTCTAGATGAACAGTTCCAGTCCCTACAACATTAAGAGATCTAACATCACCAACATATATATTTTTGGTGTTACAATCATGTAAAGAAGAAAACATGGCTTTTTTTTTGGCCATGTGATAAGAGGCTCTAGAATCAATGAGCCACTCATGAGAATGAGAAGAAGAAGATACATTTAATGCATAACCAGACTGAGATGATTGACAACGACAAGCAGAAAGTGCCATTCCTGAAGATGAAGTTGAAGTTGAAGTTGAAGAATGCTCCACATGGATGTTATGTTTCTTCATTGCGGCTTCCAAGGCTTCCATCTTCTTAAAGCATTTAGATTCTAAGTGGTCATCTCGATTACGAAAGTTACAATGTCTATCAGTCTTCCTCCATTTGTTTTTATTGGTCTTATCATTTTGCTGAAATGATCTTTCATTTTGAGGCTGAGTTTGCTTAGGACCCTTGTTTGGTTTAGGACCATTCTTTTTAGGATATGACTTCTTAGGATTCTTTGAATTTGGTTGCTGCTGGGTGGCTAACGCTTTCTTGGAAGAGTTTCCAAGGTTAAGAAGACCAAGGTGTAAGAGTTTTTCTTGTTCTCTTATTAAAGAATCACAAAAAGAGTCAAAGGAAGGGGCCTTGTAGTCTTTTCCTTGACAAATGAAAGCTTCCCTTGTAGAATGGAAGGTGGAAACAAATATAGAGTAGGCTGGTCCCAACTTAGTAAGGATGGAATAAATAAGGTTACTATCTTCTTTCTTAACCTTAACACCTTCCAAGAGATATCTAAGGGTCTTGAATTTGGACAAGAAATCTTCAATGCAAGAAAAATTATTAGGATCCAATGTAAGCAACTCATTTTCAAGTTGATGGGCTCTAATTTCATTTTTAATCCCAAAAACTTTAGTGATTTGTTCCAATGCTTCATGAGGAGTTTCAAGTTCTGCAATATGGAATCTAAGATTAGGAGAAATAGAAATTCCTATCAAACCACGTGCTTGATCTTGTTTATTTTCCCATTTTGCAGCCTTGTCTTCATCTTTTGGTTTCTTCTCTTGGCCTGTGGCTATTCTGTAGAGACCTTTACTTCTAAGTAAATCTTCCATGTAGGCTATCCATTGGAAGTAGTTAGTGCTGTCAAGAATGACTTGGCATGGAATTTCCATTTTTTTAAAAACTGAAGCTGAAGATGCTGAAATTAAGTGTTCCAATGGATAGATCTAGAAAAATTAGGCGGTTTTAAAAAAAACGGCTCTGAAAAAGGCTTCCGGATGAAGAAGTTATGGCTTTTTGAAAAAAAAAAAAATTATTGAAGTTGCCGGCAAAGTGCGTGAATGTGCGGAAATGAAAAAGTCCGCCCCCACAAAATGGAGACTTGAACCCAAGACCTCTACTCTCTTAAAATAGCTTTGAACCAATTGATCTATACAAAAAATTTGAGAGAGAGAGAGAGAGGGGGGGTGCCTTGGTTTGCGTGCTTGCCTTGAGAAAGCTCTTTTTCCCTACAAAACACAAAACACAAAACCCAACACGGACATGCAAAGAAAACGAACCTTATGGCTCGAAGTTAGCTTTAGCCAAAAAACTAGATATTTAAAAAAAATGAACCTTGCGGCTCAAAGTTAGCTTTAGCCGAAAAAATAAATATTTTTCTCAATGTTTATGATTTTCCGAGATCACACTAAGGTGCAGGGAAAAGAGCATACGCATGAGAAAAATCCTTCCTTTCTGTTTCTGATTTGCCCAGATCGCACAGAGTCGCAGGGAAAAGAGCATACGCAGAAATGAAAGGTATAGATCCGGTTAAAAAAAAAGCTAAATAAACCGAAACCGAAATAAGCAGAGAGAAAATAACAGTAAACTGCAAATAAAGACTGTATACCTCCAGATCTTAAAAATGACGCAGCTAGGGCTACCGGAAACCTTTTCGCGTGAAACGAAAGGGGTTCCTCACTGGAACAGATGCTCCGAACCCAACAGAGCAGTCCTCTTGGCCCAAAGGCAGTCAGAAACAGCAGATCTAGGAAACGGCAGTCGGATGCAGTTCTACTGGCTTCAGATTTGGATCACCAACGGACGCGGCCCTCAAATAGCTCTGATACCATGTAGGAATTTACAGGGTAAGTTCCTCAGAAAGAACACCAAAAGGACACCTCTCACAACCAGATCACAGATCAATACACCAGTATTTTTGACGTGGTTAAAACCCTCAAAGAGGGAAACAGTCCATGGCCTGCGCCAACGTGGCTACTACAGGCAATTTATTAATCAAAGAATGAAAATTTACATAAGCTTCTCTCATGCACGTATTACCCTACAAATGACCCTCCATGCGCTTTAAATAGAATTCATGGACCAATCGGGTGTCAAGCCATGGATCAAGTGTCGGTAATACCGAGGAGAGAATGAACCGTCGGATCACTACATATCGTGACCGTCAGATTGTAAGTTACAGAATGTACAACGGTAAAGAAACACACTTTACCTAACTCTATACCTAACTCTATACTAGACCAAGTTGAACTTAACTATTTCCTATGTGTCCGAATATCCTAACATCCCCCCTTAAGAACAACTTGGGATAGGATTGAAGGATTTACAAATATGACACAATAGGAGAAGGAAGGAGGCACTAGAGCCTATCTCTTCACTGCAGTTAATGTCTTCTGATACCCTGGGTGACCTGAATAAGGTTTTGCATGAAACTCCCTCGAGATCACCTTCTTGAGCTCATTGTTATCCGGTACATATATCCTGTCTCAGAACCTGACCAACCCATTTTTTACAAGACAATAATATATACCCTGTGCACATGTACCCATACATGTACGTGTACTGCCACTTGTAGCTATACCACTACATGTACCTGTACCAACATCTTGTTGCAACTTGTGCACAATCTCCATATACCATACATCCTGCTGACCTGCCTACAAGATCTTATCCTGTAAGTTCATCCCATATGAGCTCATAGCTGCCAAGAGATTTACCTATATCCATCTGTTAAGAGCATCTGCCACAATGTTCTCTTTACCTTTGATGTACCTGATCTTAAAATGAAACTCATTGATCGTGGCCAACCATCTAGTCTGCCTAACTTTCAAATTTGGTTGGTCAAACAAATACCTCAACCCAATGTGATCACTCATAAGTACAAATATTCTGCCAAGAATATAGTGTCTCCACATCTTCAATGCATGTATGATCGTTGTTAACTCCAAATCATGTGTCAGGTAGTTCTTCTCATGCTCATTTAGTTTATGGGACTCATAGCATACCACTTGTCCATCTTGCATAAGGACTCCACTAAGTCCTCTCTTGCAAGCATATGTGCATACCAAAAACTCTTTGTTCAGATCTGAATTCTGCAATACTGGTGCATGTGTCAACAACTGTAGAAATTCCCACTGTAGATCAACAGATTATGCAATATACTAAAACACAATACAAGATCTACTTCTACAACACTTTGCAGAAGCTTAATCAATTTGAGCACGATCAATGAGAACACATATAACTGAGAATGAGAAGCAATCAATCACACATAACACAGAAGAAATAACCAGGAGAAAGCCTCAGCCTAAAACCCCAACTCTGTATTATCATACAAGTGGAAATATAGTTCGGATTACAAAAGGAATCAGCTCACAAGCTATCATGCTCTCTCTGCAATCCCTCTGCTACTCATAGATAGTCAAAGGCCTCTCTCAAACCTTCTCCTCTGCCCTCCAAGCCTCCTATTTCTTTGTGCAATTTTCCTTGGGGTCTAGTGCAGCCACTTGTGTGAATTGGCCTCTTCACACACTCACTAACCTCTGATCCAACTGTGCAATCCTGAAGGAGATAAATCCTTCTCCGTGGATGAGTTTCCTTTATAGGAAAAAATCCATCCAACTGATAGTACAATGTCCCTCCTTTGATCTCAACTCGGTCTCTCTCTGAACTGACATGCATGAGTTATTCATGAGAGAATATTCAGTTATCTGAAGAACAATAGTTACATGCATGCAAGCATTAACTAACTGAACTTACATTAATTTAAACAAACTGTTTAAATCAATCTAACTAGATTTTGACTCAGTTAACTGAGCCAACTAATTACTATTCAAATTAGAACTCATCCTTATCTCTTTAAATAATGGATAAATTCCTCAATTAATAGATAAACTATTGCATGTCCTCACATAGACTTCATGTTTGATTTTTCACAGCTAATTAACTCATGGTGAATTAATTAAGTTATTTTCAAATAGATGTTAAGTTCAAATTCGAATTTTACTTCCTATTTTAGTCCAGGGACTGACTAAAAATAGGAATCCATCCCGAACTGCTAAAAATAGAATGTTATTTTTAGCACTTCCATTTTTCATTCCCTATTTCTCAATCTAGCACTGGTACCCAAACTTCTATTTATAGCAGTGCTATTTTTAGCACTTCTATTTTTAGCATTTCTTGTTTCCATTTTCAACAGCAACTGCTTAAGCTGTTCAAAGCTAGCCTCAGACTTCTTTGTTCATTCGAGCTTCTTACCTTTCCTTTGCAACGATGTAATAGTATAAGCAATCTGCGAGAATTTCTTGATGAACCTCCTATAGTAGTCTGCCAAACCCATGAAATATCTCACCTCATCTACACTCTTAGTAGCTACCCACTCCATGATGGCTCTTATCTTCTCTGGATCTACTGCAGTGCCTTCCTTGGAGACAACATGTCCTAAGTAGTGTACCTTAGTCTAAAATAAACTACACTTGCTGAGCTTAGCATACAACTAATTCTCTCTCAACAACCTCAACACTACTGCTAAATGCTCGACATGCTCTCCTTATTTTTAGAATATGCTAGTATATCATCAATGAACACAATAACAAACTTATCCAAATATGGATGCAACATGCTATTCATCAAACATGAATGTCGTTGGAGCATTAGTTAAGCCAAATGGAACAACAAAAAACTCATAATGCCCATACATGGCGATCTGATTTAGAATATTAGATTGTTGTGCTAAGATCTTCCTCATATTAGAAAAAAATGCTTACATTGTGCTTAAGGATTCATGAATATTTGCAAGTGAGATGATGAGTTTTTATATTAATTTTATGAGAAATTTAACATAAATAAGAGATTGAACACAGAAGCATAAACATGTATAGAACATCATCAGAAACACATTACAATAGGAACATGATAAAGGAGCTCACCCCTCCTGGGCTATGTCTCCTTGGTCTAGCTCCCAATGGCTTGGGCCTCACTATTATTCTCAAAAGTGTAAAAATATGTGTTTACAATGCTCAAATTCTTCTAAAACCTACTTCAATGAGTCCATAATGTCCAAAAATTACTATTTAGCCTCTTTTTGCATCCAATTTGGTGGAAAACTGAAGAAGTTACGACCTCTCCTAGTTTTCCCAATATTCGCTCCACAAATTGCACCATTTCTGGCATGATCCTACAATTTCACTCCAAGAAGTGCTAACTGGGCGAAAATTTCACCGTGCAGCAGCCATAAGCTATTGGCAACGACAACTCCATCGCATATCGCAATTGGCGAGAATCGGCAGGTCTTATGGTTTGTGAACGCAGCCTAGGTGATATGAGATTGTGATAAACGACAGAGCGAACGAAACTATCAACTGAAACCCATAATCTTATCGCATCTAGGACCCATCGCAAATCACGAATCGCAATTGGTGGAGCCAAGGGGTAACATATATACAGGACTCTGCACTGTGTGATCTGCAATTGCAATTATCGCATTGCGACGTAATACGTTGGAGGGCGATTTCTGTAGTACTCCCCTTCTGCGATGTGTGATTATGATTATCGCATTGCACCCTAGATTGTTCTAGGGCTAATTCTTTGACGCCAACCCACCTGCGATATGATATTTTCGAAATGCGGGGCCAATGGCAGCCTGCCACTTGGCGCTTCTCCATTCATTAAAGATTCCTACCATGTCAACTTCTCCTACCATCTGTCCAAGTCAAACCTAAACTTTGACTGGCTCTAACTTCTTCATATGAGCTTGGATTCAAGTCTCGTTTGCATCATTAGAATCAGGATGATGAGCCCTTTGATTTGAAGCTGAGTTTATCGATATTTTTCCACTTTGAGTTTTGAGCCTAATTTTGAGCACCTGATCACTCCTCCCCATTAGAAGCCTTTTGGACCCCAAAAGATCACTTTCAATTGTCCAGCAGGTGAGGGTACAGTTCCCTCACCTTTACAACCTCTATCCATTTGGATTTTAAAGGATTTTTACCCTTGAGCCCCACTCGAAGATAATTAACACTTCCCCTTTTTGATATCCTTGTTCTTTTGTCAAGTATAGTGTCTTGTTGAAGCTCATCAAGGAATTCTGGAGAAAAGTCTTCAACAAATGGAATTTGAATATTCTCTGCTTGATATTCAATCAAAGGAGGCTCATACAACCTTAAGTTCTCAATATTAACAACATAAATTTGCATATATGAAGGCAAATCCAACCTGAAGGCATTGTTACCAATCTTTTCCAAAATTCTGAATGGACCATATCTAATTGGTTTTAGCTTTTTACCTTCTCCTTTGAGCCTCTCTTTGTTAATGTGAAGCCAAAATTCATCACCAACTTGGAACTTGTGATCTTGATGATGCTTGTCGTGCCTTGCTTTGTACTTTCCTTGGATTTTCTCATGTTGTTCTTGAACCTTTTGGTGTACTAATTGGATTTGTTCAATGAACTTTCTTATTTTGTCTATGTCGCTATGACCTTCAACAACACCATCTTTGCCAAAAATAAAATCCAAAGGAGATTTAGACAAGTATCCCAAACATGCCTCAAATGGCGAAATTTGAGTTGAAGAGTGCTTGGCTCAGTTGTAAGCATGATGAATATAGTGCAAATGTTCATCCCATAACTTAGGATGCTTGTTGCAATATCCATGAAGAAGATGTATCACTGTTCTATTCACCACTTATGTTTGACCATCTGTTTGTGGATGAAAAGTTGTACTCTTTTTCAATTTGGTGTCCATGAATCCCCACAAGCTTGACCAAAAATTCCCAACAAAGAGAGAATCTCAATCAATAACAATGGATGTGGGCAATCCAAAATGCACCCAAACATTCTGAAAGAATAACTAAGCAGTTTGTTCAATTGTAACTTGCTTTTTACATGTCATCAAAATACACATTTTGCTGAACCTATCCACAACTACATACAAATAATGATGACCTCTTTTTGACAATGGAAGACCTCCTACAAAATCCATAGAAACACTATCCCATGATCGGGAAGGAATCGGAAGTGGTGTGTACAATCATAACTTCCTATTGCTAGGCTTACTGATTGCACATAATGAACATCCTTTAATAAAACGAGACACACTTTCAAGCATATGAGGCCAGTAACAACACCTCTGTAGATGTGCCATTGTCTTACTTACACCGAAATGACCAGCAATAAGAGAAGTATGTGCCTCTCTTATTATGTTAACTCCTTCTCCCTATGGAATACAAAGGTTGCCAAGATGGTACAACAAGTTATCATGCAAATGCAACCCAATTCCTCTACTTGGTTACCTTGACTCAAGCTTGCATAAACATTTTGAAAGTCATTATGTAATGCATATTGCTCAATATAACTTTCATGTAAAACAAAATTATGCTTGAGTAGAGTAGTTGCACTAACAATAGGCGTAGAAAGCATATCAAAAACTTTATTGTAGATACCTTTCTTGTACTTGATTACCAAGTGGAATTGTTGAAGAAAACCCATCCATCGGAAGTGCCTTGATTGCTACAACTTTGATTGAGATTGAAAGTATTGCAATGGTTGATGATCAATGTGAATGATGGTTTCCTTACCCATCAAGTAGTGTTTCCATTTTTTCACACTTTGCACCAATGCATACAATTCCTTGTCATATGTAGGATAGTTAATCATTGCACCATTAAAAGTTTCCGAATGAAAACAGATAGGCTTACCATGTTGCATGAGGACTGCACCCATAGCATAGTCACTAGCATCAGTCTGAATCTCAAATGACTGTCTCAAGTCTGGAAGTGCAAGTACTAGAGTTGTACTGATATTTTCCTTCAATGCATCAAAGGCCTTTTGTTGTTTGCCTCCCCACTGAAAAACCTTTTTCACACTTGTCAACGCATGCAAAGGAGCGACTATAAGAGAAAAATTAGCAATGAATTTCCTCCAATATTGGGCTGCTCCCAAAAAACTTCTTACCTCAGTAACTATCTTGGGCCTTGGCCAATTCACAATGACATCAACCTTGGAGGGATCTATTTTCAACTCGCTCCTCCAACAATATAACCCAAGTAAACTAAAGAAATTTTTGCAAACTCGCACTTTGACACCTTAAGATACAACTGTTTTTTTTTCAAGACATCAAGTACTTTTCTTACATGCATGACATGTCCATCACAAGATTTATTGAAAATTAAGATTTCATCTAAGTAAACTAAGACAAACTCATCAAGAAATGGCCTCAACACATCATTCATCACACACATGAATGTAGCGGGAGCATTACATAAACCAAACGACATAAATAGCCATTCAAACAAACCTTGTTTTGTTTTGAATGTTGTCTTCCAAATGTCTCCTTCAACTATTCTAATTTGATGGTAGCAACTTCTTAAGTCCAACTTAGTAAAATACTTTGCATATTTCAATTGATCAAGTAAACCATCTATTCTATGAAGTGGGTAATGTTTCTTTACCGTAATTTTGTTCAATGCAAGAAAGTTCACACACATGTACCCTGTTCCATCCTTCTTTAGCACCAAGACAATAGGTGAACCACATGGCAAGGAAGATGGTCTAATGATCCCTTTATTCAACAACTCTTGAATTTGCTTCTTAATTTCTGTGCTTTCCATCACTGACATCTTGTACATGCCAATGTTTGGAAGAGGACAATCTTGCTACAACTATATCTCATGTTGGATTCCTCTCTTGGGAGGTAATCCCTTTAGTTACTGAAACATATCATCATATTGGTTAACTACGTCAACCAATTCAGATTTCAAATTTGAATCACAACCTTTAAAAGCTTCATTATCAACATCATTCTTCGGTTTGATCATTAGAAGCACAAAAGTCTTGCTCGAATTCACTAGTCTTTTCATCTGCCCTGCATTAACAAGCGAAAGATTTATTTTCTTACTATGAGCTCTCACAATATATTCTTCTCCATCTTTGAATAAATGATATTTGTTTTCATGTCTATGGAAGATAGCTTTTCTGTCATAAAGGTAAGGGCTGACCAAAACTAGGTCATAGATATCTTACAGCACAACATAAAGCTCCACTTCATCTATGAAATTTGCAGTAATGGCGATTTCAGTTTACACTTTCAAGTAACCTGCAATTGCACATTGTCACACACTCGTCCAAGTGGATATGGTTTATGATGTAGAATTGTTTCCAAGTTTAAACTTTTGACAATGTTTTTAGAGAAAAGATTGGCTTGAGAGCCACTATCAATCTTGTTGTGTTTTGAGATCACCTTTATGTGAAAAAGTTATGTTCTCCTCTTTTCATTTGGAGTTTCATTTTGTGACTTTGAAGAACTAGTGCTAGCAATGAATTCTTTTCCTTTTAACCCCATGACTTTGATTTTAGTTTCATCACCCGAATCGAATCCCAAATCATGTTGAGTGGTTGCAGTTGTCTTTTGTTTTCCCTTGTTGTTGTTTCTCTTTGGTCTCATTTCGGGATGAAGCTTCCAACAATGAGCTTCATCGTGACCCTCCCTGGAACAATGTTTGCATGTAACTTTCTCTCCTTCTTTTTTGATAGACGCATTTTTCTTTGCCTTCCCTTTGAAAGCCTTTTCCTTTCCTTTACTCTTAAATGGATTTTTACTACCTTCTTCTGGGGTGTTTTTCCCTTTTGCCTCAAGATGAGTGGCTTGCACACACACATCATCTAGATTATTGGGATTAAGCATTAATATAGTATGCCTAAGGTAACTGTATAAACCCCCTATGTACTTTAGCAATGTGTCCTGTGATTGCAAATCTACACCTAACATCAAAGACCTTTTTTTGAATTCTTGGGTGTAATCTTGCACATTTTGACCTTTAAGCTGTCTAAAGTTCTGCGACTTCATGATGGCTTTATGGATATAAGCTAGAGGGTAGAATTGTCTTTTGATTGTAGCAATGAATTCATTCCAAGAAATTGAGATCTTACCATGTTTTTTAATCTCCTCTTAGGTCTTTGATTCCCACCATACCAGTGTTGTACCCTCCATTCTCAAGGAAGCTAAGTGAATCTTTATGTCATCCCCTTTAAGGTTTTGAATCCTGCAATAGACCTCCAACTGAAGAATCCAATTAGCAAGCTTCTCTGCATTCACTTCACCATTATACATGGGCAACTCAAATTTAACATCAAGTTTTAAGAAAGGTGATTTACCAATTCCTTTTGAAGTATGATGATGAGTATGAGTAAGGGTTGTGTTAGTGTAAGAGGGTGAAGATGCCTATGAGGAAGAAGATGAAGAATATGGTGGAGAGGGTGGAGGTTTGTCTCCATTTCCATTACCTCCTCCTAAAGAACCTTCTCCTTTGGGAGGTTTGGAACTTTCCCCTTGCAGCCTGGTATTCCTCTCTTCATAGAGGACTTTTACCATTTCTATCATATCAAAGAAAGCCTTTCTGAAGGTCTTCTCATCTTCTGTCATGTTTGTAGGTTCTTCTTCATGAGACATGATCTTTGGAGTCTCAACTGCAACTTGAGGCTGAACTGGTGTTAGAGATTGTGGCAACCTTGCTCTCCTTCCCCTTGACCAACCTTCAGGGCTTCCAACCAAGTTCCCTTCTCCTCTTTTGAGTTTTAACCTTGTAAGCATAACATAAACTTGCAAACAGTTAAATCCTTCTTTCACAAAGCAAACCTAGTGCACTGATACCAAAATGATCTGATTTAGAATATTATATTGTTGTGCTAAGATCATCCTCAAATTAGAAACAAAATGCTTTTATTGTGCTTAAGGATTCATGAATTTTTGCAAGTGAAATGATGAGTTTTTATGTTAATTTTATGAGAAATTTAACATAAATAATATACTGAACACAACAACATAAACATGTATAGAACATAATCAAAAACACATTACAATAGGAACATGATAAAGGAGTTCACCCCTCTTGGGCTAGGTCTCCTTGGTCCAGCTTCCAATGGCTTGGGCCTCTCTATTATGATCAAAAGTGTAAAAATATGTATTTACAATGTTCAAATGCTCGTGAAACCTACTTCAATGAGTCCATAATGTCCAAAAATGGCTATCTAGGCTCTTTTTGCATCCAATTTGGTGGAAAACCGAAGAAGTTATGACCTCTGCTAGTTTTCCCCATATTCGCTCCACAAATTGCAGCATTTCTGGCATGATCCTACAATTTCGCTCCAAAAAGTGCTAACTGGGTGAAAATTTTGCCACGTGGTAGCCATAAGCTATCGACACCAACAGCTCCATCGCAAATCACAATGGGCGAGAATCAACGGATCTTATGGTTTGTGAACGCAACATGGGCGATATGCGATTGCAATAAACAGCGGACCCAACAGAACTAGCAACTTAAACCCATAATATTATCGCATCCAAGATCCATCACAAATCGCAATCGGTGGAGTCTGGGGGTAACATATATATGGGACTCTGCACTGTGTGATCTACGATTGCGATTATCGCATCACAACTCGGTACGCTGGGGTCCGATTTCTATAGTACCTCCCTTTTGCGATGTCCAATTGTGATATCGCATCGCACCCTAGCTTGTTCTGGGGCTGATTCTTTAACGCTGACCTGCTTGTGATATGCAATTTACAAAATGCGGGGCCAATAGCGGCCTACCACTTGGCGCTTCCCCATTCGCTAAAGAGTCCTACCACGTCATCTTCTCCTGCCATCTGTCCAAGTCAAACCTAAACTTTGACTGGCTCTAACATATTCATATGAGCTCGGATTCAAGTGTCGTTCACACCATTGGAATCAGAATGACAAGCACTTCGATCTGAAGCTAAGTTTATCGAGATTCTGCCACTTTGAGTTTTGAGCCTAATTTTGAGCACCTGATCACTTTGTCTGGAACACAGCCTTATAAATTTCTTCCTCTTTGATGCGTACTTGATGGTATCCGAACCTCAATTCGATCTTCGGGAACACTGTTGCTCCCTTCCGCTGATCGAACAAATCACCAATCCTCAGCAAAGGGTACCTGTTCTTGATGGTCAACTTGTTCAGCTCTCTATAGTCAATGCATAATCTGAGTGTGCCATCTTTCTTCTTTACAAACAAACTGGTGCACCCCAAGGTGATACACTAGGCCTAATTTACCCCTTGTCCAAAATTTCCTTCAGTTGCAACATTAACTCAACCAACTCAGGTGTGCTCATCCTGTAAGGTGCTTTTGATGCTAGAGAAGGCCCCTAGCACTAACTCAATAGAAAATTATACCTCCCAGTGAGGTGGAAACTCTGTAATGTCCTCAGGAAATACATCATTGAACTGCTACAAAACTGGGTACCTGCTCAATACATCTATATCCTCAACTTCCTTACCCTTATCACTAGAGATGCGTGATGAGCCTCGGTATTGCAACAATGATGTTGCAACTCCCAAGGCCACCAACTTTAATTATCAACCCGGGGTTCGTACAAACTTAAGAGGTATCGAAACTATATGTGCAACATACAATGTGTCATTCCTTTGATGTCATGATGTAATGGAGTGAATGTAATAAAATCAGATCCTAAACTAATTGTAGAAAATGAAATGCTCGAAATGGAAACCTTAACCTATTGCAAGAAAGAAAATACAAGGAAAGAAACCTATTCTAATTGCATAAAGTAAATCTCATGAAGTAAATTTCAATCATTACATTTCAAAGAGTTTAGGTCCATTAACAGAGTTCATTGGATGTGGAAATCATCATTGTATTATCCATTTCATAAATATGTCCATTAACCCAAATTGCTGAAATGTTTTTCATGGGTAAAGAGGCAAGTCCTAAGTGGTCTTTAGTCTTCCCTAATCATTGATTTAGAGCCTAGGGGTCTTGATTCAACCCTAAGGGAAAATAACCAAGCTTCTTGAGTGAATCTGGGCAAGTATATACATGTTGGAAGGCTGCTACAGGAGATCCTGTAGTTACTACAAGAAACTGCAGATTTACTACAAGAAACTATAATTCACCGAATGACCAAACAAATCAAATCCAAATTGGATGGGACAAATTTTTTTATTGACTAGGATGTCTTAGGTCTCCATTCCAAGTGGAATCACTCAAAAATACCTTTGTTAACCCATGCTAAAAATAATAGAAAATTACTAGTCTAAAATCTAGAAATTAGAGCTAGTAAATCTATTAAATGCCTAACCTAATCAAGTGAAAATACAATGGGGTAATTTTTGCTATTAACTAGAATGGTTTTTTGATCTAATGCAAGTGGAATAAACTCGATTGAAGCTCGTTAGCATGCTCTAAAAAATAGCAGAAAATTTATTGTTATTTTCCACAAAGGACTTCTAGAAATCTAGATTTGGGAATAAGCAAACTAATCCAAGTAACTCAATGATTACTATGACCTTCCAAAGTTGTTCCAAGGTTGAAATGATGTTTGTGATCCTGCAAAAGTACTTACTTCAACCATTGAACCCAATCCTACAACAAGAAATATTTAATACTAAATGTAGAAGTAGAGAAAGACAAGAACAAGAGATGCATGTGAATAAGAAGTGAAGGGAAAAAAAGTAAATTATAAAAAAGGGCTTTGAGGCTCCTGGGATGACCAAGCCCAAGGAAACTCAAAGTCCTACGAAGGAGACCAAGATTTAGAAGCTAAACATGGCACCAATCTTCATTATTTCCATTAATACAGTTACATCCCTGCAAGAAATGAAAGTGGAGCTACAAAAATACGAGTTCTCTCCACAAGAAGATTAAGAAAAATTAACCTAGAGGCAAATTCAACTTGGTACTTATGCAAAATGATTAGGAAGCATTCCCCATGAAATGATGGAGCTTTCCCCACCAAAATCCCTTAATTAGTGGATCTCGTTCCCAATACTAGGAATTTGCATTAAATGACAGGGAGCACATTCCTAGATTTTCTCAACCATTGGAGCTCTAGAATCTGTGCAATTATTTCAGAATATCTTCTTAATTTATTATTTAATATTGATCCTCCTGTAGTAGGGAGCAAGCCCCTAAATTATCTCCTCCTCCAAATCTTCATAATCAACCCAATATTCTCACAATATTCCACACAAATAAATAATATTAGGCACAAATATGCAATTATCCATAAACCTTCCTAATGAACATATTAAAGTTAAGAATACATTATTTAATGCAAAAAGAGAGGTTTAATGTGCTGAAGGATGGACAGATGGGCCTTAATTTATGTCTAATTTAGAGGCCCATCAATGTGTACTACGAATAGCTTTCACCCTTTCTTGCAACTACACTTTGCTTACATAGTTGTCACCATCCTAAATGATGTAGCTTTCTTCTTACCCTGTAAGACTCTTGGTTCTCCATAGTCATCAACACACTCATTCGATATATCATAACATTCTACCTTGGTTCATGAAGATACAACCAGTCCATGCCCAACAACATACTGTATGAACCCAACGGTAATACATTCAAATGTGCTGTGGCAGGCATACCATTCAAGTCAAATGCACAAGCTCTTACCCAATGATGAACTCGTTTCTTCATACCTGTAGCCAACTGCACTAACCAAGACTCCACACACAATTCCTTACTCAAACCACACTTAGCCACCAAGTCATGACTAACATAGCTATAATTAGATCCAGGGTCAATCAAAATAGAAATAACTTGATCACAAAGCTTACCGTCCATACTAATGATAAATGCCTGATGCTTTGCCTGTTTGTTATTCAATGTTGCATAGATACATGGAATACTCTGACCAACATCTCCAACAGTTTGTGCCTCCTATACACTGTATATCTTAGGCCTACCACTCTGGTACTCTGGACAACTCTTCATGCGATGATCTCCTCCACAAGTCCAACACCGAAGGGCTCCTTATTCTGCTCCACAAATCTGTGTCCATATCCTCTATATGATGCATTGAACTTCTTAGATGTTGCAACATTCTCTTTGTTACCCGAATCATTTGGTCTTATTTGCTTGTTGTCCCATTTTCCCTTGTTCTTTTCATTACCTCTCTAGTCTGGCTTCATCTCAGTTATGCGCTTCGATTGTTCATAACAATGCTTCAGTTTTCGGATAGCCTCCTCCAATGATCTAGGCTCATTGAACTCAATCCTATCTTTGAATGCAATCGGTAACCCACTAACGAATCTCTGAATCTTAGCCTTCTCCTCCTTGAAGTAAGGCACATACCTCAACAACTCCAAGAATATACTAGTGTTCTCATCATTTGTCACGGATCCCATCTTTAGCTGATAGAATTCTTTCGCCCTGTCATCAAAGTGTTTTTCCGACAAATAGTTCTTCTTGAATAACCGCTCAAACTCACTCCAAGTCAAATATTCCTCATTTATACCTCTGACATTCTTCACGTCCTCCCACCAAATGTCTGCTTTTCATTTGAGACTGAATGTAGCCACTCTAGCTTTCATGTTCTCTGAATAATCATGCAATCTAAAGAACTTCTTCATGCCTAGCAACCACACCTCTACATCTTGCGATTTCTTTACCTCTCCATCAAAAGTAGGTGGCTTTGCTTTCTTAAAATCATCTGGAAAATACCCCTTATCACTCCTCCTATAAGGATGACACCGATGACGATCATAGTGCTTATCTGAATCAGAACTAGAATCATACATGTGTCTATCCGTTCTCTTATCTGGAGTGTCCAAAAATATACCATCTCTGATTGTGTCATCTCTATCTGATTGGTGACCACCATGTGATTTACTACCATATACCCCATTAGTTCTATACTCCTGCTCATGGCTAATCCGAAGCGGTCCCTGTCACTACAAATTTGACAAGCGCTGAAGTATGACTTCATTTACCTATGCTAAAATTTCCTGTGCCTGTATGATTATGCCATTATCTGCCTTACATCTCCTTATTTCTTCCTTTAAACTTCTCAGTGTCACTGCCAAGTCGGAAGAGTTCCCAACACCATATTGCTCCTCGGATTCATAGGGAGAGTCTTTGTAGTCAACCATATTGCTAGCCTTTTGATACTTCTTCCAGCAAGGTATATCATGTAAACCAAACCAAATCACAATAAACCAACGTACCTTAGTATATCTCGGGGAGGATACCTTGTTTGCAAGATCAACAAATCAGTGTGATACATGTATAACATAATCATAACATCATATATAAACATAAAACATAAGCATATGACCATGCAACCGTCATTCTAGCTAGGGTCCAGTCATCAATGCATGACCTCAACAACAACACACACCACGACCTCATGCATGAAAACCACCATCATTACGTCACTATACACTTTACCACATGCAAACATGAACATGCATAAGCGATGCATAACCATCCACACATATGATCAAGCATAAATGAACAATACTTGAAATCAAACCTTCAAGAAGGATACATGCAATAAAAAATACAAGAATGTAACCAAACATGCAAGAATGTAACCAAGCATACTACAGCGATACATGTAGGAGACATAAATCAACATGTAACTAGTCATACACTCACATAGATGCATTCCACAATAACACCTCAAATTTTACATGATGACATCACTACATCCATGAACAACATCATGCAAATGCAATAAGCACATGGAATGCAAGGGTGAGAGACACACATGTAACTGACATGCATGCATGACCAACACATAACCCATCCAGTTTGAGGGGTGAACCATGCTCTGATAAAACTCTATAACACCCTCCTCCCACATCTACCCAAGCAACCGACTAACCGAGGTAAACATGCGACAAGAGGCCACTATGATATGATTCAATCCCTAAAGTCACGTTAAGGAAGTGGAGTTGATGGAAACACACCATACAGACATTAATCATTAGCTACAAGACCCTCAGGAACCAACCCAATACTTTAGACAACTTGCCTTAGGGTCTGTTGTGGCCACCAACAACCCCCCTCCTTCTATAGTATTAGCAATAACACTAAACAAGTGGGGACCCTTAGTAAAAAATTTAAAAATTTTATAAATTTCTTTTTTGTATCATACTCCTTAAAAATACATCGCACGGAGAAGAGTAAAACATTTCTTTATGAGCACAATAATAAAAAAAAAACTGCGAAAAAACCGATGCGAAATTCATCGCATCGCATACATTAGGAAGCGCCCATAAATGAAGATCTTAAGAAATCTCCGATGGCCGATATGCGACATCGCATATCGCAACATCGCATAAACAACACACAATAACTTAACAAATTGCAACGATCTGCGATATTGCGATAAACGCGATCTGCGATCCTGCGATAAACACGATGTTGTGATCTTGCGACAACGCGATAACGCGATTCTGTGATAAACTAATCAGGAAACTCCGCGATGCTGCAATGCGAGTCGTAGAAATCACCCATCGCAAATTTTCCTCGGCTCAGCATTCAAGAAAAGTTGTCCCTAAACCAAAAATTGGGCGCGCGCCTTAAAGGAAATTAATGAATGTACGCCAAAGTATTCATGAAGGACAGTTTTGTGTTTTTCGAAGAGTCAGTTCACGATGGGTGTCATGATTTTATACATTCGTAGAACGTAGAGCTTTCGTGTCAATATTTATTATCATTACTCTTTTCCTTTGCGTGAACTGCATGAATGAAAAACAGGAAACAACATGAAGCAATGTGCAGGAAACATCTAAGGAAAAAGGGAAAGCGTCAATGCTCGGAGAACAGAGAAGAGATACCCTCATAAACGGATACTGCATGCAACAGAAACGTAGATTTCAGAGTATTACTGAAAAGATGTTGATATCAATAGGCGATTCGACACTCAGGGTCAAAAGCTCACAAAAGCAGCATGTTTACAAAATTCTGAAGCTTATGCCTGGTAAAGGAAAAGACGCTAAAGGCGGAAAACGCACCAGAAAGTCTCGGATCAAAGAACGGAGGCAGTTTTCTAGGCGCGAATCGCGCATCGCTAAGAAAATTGTTCAGAAAGCAAAGTCCCTAACTTGCTTAGTCATCCACGAGTGTTGTGGGGAAAAGTATCCAACACGGAATGACCCTATCCCACTCTAAGGGTGATAGTTCCTTAGCAACAGTCAAAGCAAAGCTATCTAAGATTACTTCTTTATGACATGCAAAAGAGGAAAGGAAGAGATCCACTTACCGATGTCTTGCGCAAATGGTCGATCCAATATTCTCTCTTTGCTGCTTGCTCCCAGCTCCAAGTCTTCTCACGGGCCCAGCTACACAAGATCCTGCAAACAAGACGAGAAAAGGAAACTACAAGAAGCATGCATTCATAATTGATTCAAGGATTAGCATAAATCAAATACGCAAGTAAGACAATACATCATTGAAACACATGCGAATAGAAGAACCTCAAATGCTTTATTAATGGAAGAAAGTAAGGTTCAGGCGGTGATACAACCATAAGAGGCCCAATCTAGCATCACCTTCCTGACGGAAAGAAATCTCCTCTTCACCTCCCTCAAGCAATCACCCAATACTCTCAACTGTAAACCAACATCAATTCTTTGCACAAAATTCCGGCCTCCAGATCCCATGGGATGAGATCCTTATATAGAGTTTTGGAGTGAAGATAAGTCAGCTTGATGTGTGACTATTGTCCTCTTCAACCCCAGTTGTTCTTTAGTTCTTGAGTCCACTCAGAGATTCTACCTTCCACTCGGAGTTTTAGAACCTCTTACTCTTCACTCAGGCGAATCTTTTGATCCAAGTGTCAATTTGGAAGCTTCCTGGGCACTGGCACATTGAGGAAAGATTCCTCCACATGTCCAAACTCGCTCAGCGTAGGTAGCCTTTGATGAAGTTGACATTCAGCGTAGGTACACCATGGAGCAGTTGACATTCAGCGCAGATGCTCAGTGGAGCAGCTGCTTTGATCCAAAATTGACCTGTTTTTGAGTGTTTTTCAGTGGAGAACTGATCTGAAGTGCTGTGGTTTGCTGACCTTGTTCCTCTAGGGGTAGGAACAACATGTTTAGGGACTTTGGATCCCTCAGATTATTGACATTTCATGCTCTATGCTGTAAGGCACAAAAATGTCTATAACAGTTGCCCCCTAAAGTATGAGGTCGTTTATCGGGTGAAATGCTTTATTAGGAGGATCCGAAGTTCATTCAATCGTCGGGAGGTGACCTGTAACAAAATACAATACAATACATTATTTTTCATACTGCTTTCATGATCTAGCTGATGCGGGCATTTCCCATGCTCAGCTTTATAAATACATTTTCTGTACATAAACAGACGATCGTCTGATAGTAGAATGATAATTCTCTGCTTAAATTATCATCCTTTTAGTAGGATGATCATCTGTTGCACATGTCTATGTCTTTATCTCCTGAATATATATCGCAGCACGGATGGATGAAACTAGATCTGGGGTCTTCAAACTTGTCCGATCTTCACTCTAAAGTACAGGTCAATCCATGTGAGAATTTCTTGGAGTCGAACATGGAAAGACATCGCTTGATTACCAGTCAATAATGTAAATTGTTAACAAGCGCGAGAGGAATCACCGATAACGATGATGACCCTCAAGGTACTACAGCACAATTCACGTGGCATGAATATAGGATTTGGCGTCGAACACCACGCAAAGTCTCCCGGTCGAAGGTCATTAATGTATACCTGTCGCCGGAAGTGAGAAACTTGCCATTGAGGCATGCAAGCTTCAAAGTACTGAGGGGGTGTTCCTAGATCAACTTCTTGGATAATGAGCTGATGTCGACAAGAAGCGATCTGTCAAAGGAGGGCCTTAATGAATCCCACATCAGTGACACGGAACGGAGCTAGTAATTGTGATGATGGTGAAAACGATCTGTGAAATATGATTCAGGGTGGTGGTCATGAAAGGATGAAAGATGATGTATGGCAGTGGATGAGACCCGGTTGACACTCTCTGAATGACATCTCTTGAACATATAACGACACTGATGTGATGGATCAGTAGCATTACCCCAAATGTGGATGGTATGGCGAGACCATGGTGAAGGGACCGGTGAATGAAAACAACCCAACCCGATGTTTTTACGGAGGCAAAAGTGTCATGTTCAAGAGCGACTTGCTACCATTAAGCTTTGAGGTCCTCCCAATTTTTCCCCAGTCATTTCTGACCAGTACCTCTTTATTTTTGTCAAGCTTGAGGAGGATAACATATGCTTGTTCTATAACCTGCCCTTCGGGCAAGCCCATCGCTATGTTTTAACGAGCCTAGCGATAGGGAAACTCGTTCTCGTCTAAACACAAGTTTGTCGCTATTCAATATTTTTAACGAGCCTAGCGACAAAGACAACTCGGTCCTTTTCATTTTTAGAGAGTCTAAAAAGGGTACATAAAGTTAACTCCAAAGGTCCTTTTTCGTCATCTAATCCCTTAAGTCCGAAAAAGTATAAAACAATACAAAAGGGATGAATGTTTGATAGCTTTATCGAGCCAAACTAGACAAGCGCTCGATCTTTTTGTGCAATAATCCCTCAGGTCCAAAAAGATTAAAATCTAGAGGAGGGATAGCTCTTCCGGTCCTTTAACGAGCTGGAAGGCCAAAACTCGGCAAACTTTTCATTTTTTACGAGTCAGTGAAAAGAGCTCAAAGAAGACTCGTATTTTGAGGAACGAGTGATAAACAGGGATAGCAGCAGATTCCAGGTACAGGTTGGAATTTTCCAATCACGGCAGTGTCACAAGGATGGCTAGGTGAAATCACTCTTCGCAGCTGTTCCTCAAAATAGGTAAACAATCAAGTGGATGTGAATGATCGGCCAAATGAAAAAGTGGAGGTGACGGTGCAAACACGACCAAGGCTTTTATGGCTGATGAATTTACGGTCTCAAATGGTTATTTACCGGTTCATTTTTTCTGGATGAGCTTGAACTCTGGGAGAAGCTTGCTCACATGCTTATGTTTATTTTTTAACGTGCATGAATTCCGCGTTAAAACTGCTCGGTTTTGCGTTTATTTTTTAACGAGGATGAACTTTGCCAAAACTGCTCGTTTTTGCGTTTATTTTTTAATGAGCATGAACTTTGCCAAAACTGCTCGTTCTTTTGCATGCCCCCAGCATCATAATAACGCATGTCAAAGGAGGGTGCCCCCCAAGCTTCATTGCATTCAACTTGGTGATTGGAATGAAGGTTTACCTTTGAATTTTGAAAAGGGGATTTGTTTCATTTTTTAATGAGGTTGACACAATAAAAGAACTATCCTCATGATTCCTTGTTTCATTTTTTAACGAGGTTGACACGAGATAAGAACCATCCTCGGAGCCCACTGTATTTACAGTATTTCCATTAGGGCGATGATCCATGCTGACCAAATATTTAGGAATCTTCCGAATCCGTTGGATATAGAAGATTTCATATTGTAGGTTTCCACTGTGGCTACTTCCGCTAGATTACCCGCCGGCGGTAGGGCAAAAGTACCCATTAAGGTAGGGTCTTTTAGGAGACCTAATCCAATATTTTGGAGCGATTGATTACTTTCATGGATCATTGTGCTACTTCCCGTAACTTGAGAACTGTTGGGGAGAAATGTTTGTTGGTCGACGATTGTAATTTTTCCTTGAAAAGGAAATACAATCCTCCTGAAGTAGGTCGACACAACTGCAGCCATGGCATATATCCAAGGCCTTCCCAGTAGGATGTTGTAATCGAGGTTTCCGTCGATTACTTCAACATCAACTTCTACTGTTTTGCCCCCCAGTTCAACTTGCAAGTTACTTAAAATCCTGTATGGAGTGTATGATCGTCCATCAAAGGCTTTTAATGTCGTTGACGATTTTGACAAGGGTGGTGAGCCTAAATTTTTCCAGCAACTCATCGACATAAGACATGTAGATGCCCCCTCATCAATAATTGTTCGGTGAACAGTTTTGTTGAGGGCTTTCACTTGAATAAGGAAAGCTAGTTGAGCTGGTATCTGAGGGTCATATCCTTTATGATCAAAGGCCACAAGATTGGAATCCATTGGGCCAATCCCACCTATGGCTGATAATAAAGCTTGCTCTTGGGAGGTGCAATTTTGCGCTACCTCAAGTGTCGACATAGCGGACGACGATTGAGCCAGGTCCTCTATTATATTATAATCCTGTGTTATTTTCTCACGAGGATTAAATGTCGATTTGTGTACTATTCCCTTTGGCGACTTTATCATTGGTTTAGGAACGATGGGTGGCACAACTTTGGTCAAAGTTGTTGTTGAACTACTAGGTTGTTTATTTGCCTTGTTGTTCAACTGCTTTGGATTCCTGTGATCTTTATTCCTTGTCAAAGCATTATTCTGCTGCTTTGAGGTGGACAACATAAGCACTTGGGATCGGGAAGCATTTCGATTAGCAACCAGATTTTGGCCTGGGTTAGGAAACGGATCAGTCAATATTGCTGGGGTTTTCGAACTCTTAAAGAGCTTCTTAACTTCAGCTATATGTGGACAATCTTTCGTCCAATGATCCTCATCGCATATATGACACCCTGTCGGGGGTTTCCCTTTCCTTTTCTTTTTCTTCTTGCCCCCTGGTTGCTTCAGTTGTTTGCCCTTGTCGGTCGACATGGCATTTACTTCTGAGGCAAGAAGTTCCTCATTTGCATTTTGACTAGAAATTTTGCGTTTGCCAGTCACGCCATTGCTGGCGTGAGAGTCAGTATTTGATTTAGGAGGGGGAGGAATTGAAAATTCAGGTCTAGGGGCGTCAGGTATTTTGTCGTAGAGTGTGCCAGACTGAGTATATACTAAGTTTAAATACTGAGCGCGAGCAATGACTTGCTCCTCTGTTACGACTCCTCCCTTGGCCACATCTTCCGTTATAGCCGGAAGTAACGACTTTATAAACCATTCAGCTAACAGCTGATCGGGAACGTAAGTTTTCACCATCCTACGACGACGACGCCACTCATGTATATGATCAGATATGTGAGTAGCTGTCGTTTGTTTGAATTTGGTCAGTATTTCGGTTCCTGTTTCATACCTGATTGGTAATTGAAAATGGGTTAAGAAAGTCGTGGCTAAGGAGCTGAAATTGTCGAAAGAGGCTCTTGGAAATTCAATGTACCATTTAGCCGCTGGACCTGTCAATGTCCTCTGGAAGAGGCGAAGTCTTATCGAATCATCGTTTAGAGTGTTCGATGAACACCACAGATGAAAAGTCATGACGTGATTCGATGGGTCTTCACCTAGATTTCCATTGAATTTAGGAATGTCCGATGGAAGTTTATGCGGAATCGCTGGCCACAAAGGGGCATAAGCAATTGGATCATTCGTCAGTCGGTTTAGATCTGGTAATTCTAGAGTTGCTACAAAAGGCAACTGTTGGTTCAGATTAGGCGAAGCATACCCAGGATAAGATGGGATCGCCTGAGCAATGGGTCTTTGTAAACCAGCAAAATACTGGCAACTTTGACAAGGTTGATGGGCATAACCATTATAGTATGGTTGCCCATTACTTACAAAGACTTGTTGCTCAGGTCCTTGATATGATTGCTGGAATGGCGGTTGTTGAGATTGAAACAGCTCTGGTTGTTGGACCATTTGTTGTTGACCAATACTGGATGATTGACCAAGATTGGGAGTCACAGGACTTGTTTGAGCCTGAGTCGCTCCAGATAAGGAGGCACTACCCTGAGATTGTGATTGAGCTGCTGAGACAAGAGGTTGTTGTATTACAACAGGTAGCGCTTGTACTTGCGATGCATTCGCCATAGCAGGTGTGGTGGGAATATTCGACACAGGGTGTACTGGTTGCATTGAATATGCAACTCCTGATCGTTGAGGCAGTATTGGTACCCAACTGCTGGATGTAATTCCAGTTTGACCTGATCCTTGTTGTAAACTCTCATATGGTTGTTCTCTAGGAGGGAACAATGAAAGAGCATACTGCCCTCCACATGGTGGAAACCCAGTACTTAAAGGGTAAATTGGCCTTTGAAGACACATTGGATCAATTTGTTGAGTTTCAACATAAGAAGTACCAGATGATAATCCGGATGAAGAAATAGGAACTAACCATATTGTCGTCCCTGATGGGACTCCGGCTTGTTGTTGACAATTTGCCAGGACAGATGGTATACCAGCGAACATCGTTGGAGTAGCAGCAGGAGGTTCTGCTGCTGCTGTGTCAGACGACACAGTCCTAGATGTCGACGGTTGTTCAGACATATTTAGTCTATCCAAAAGATTTCTTAGCGATTCTACAAGAACTTACGATGCCAAAAGACTAACTTCGAAGATCAACGCAGGAATAGGAGGTGATTATGTTCCGTTCAAAATGAATTTTATATGACGACGCTTTAGACACAACTTGCTTTTTCACTTTTTAAGAGTCGAGAAAAAGCTAAAGATGACTCTAGTCTCCTTCGATGTATTAACGAGCCCGAAGTGACAAATGCTCGGATGGACTTTTTCAGTTATAGAGTTTGAAAAAGGCCAAAAGAAACTACTCTGGAGTTCTAGGCAGAGGGTGTGCCAAGCCTTTCGCAAAACCACAGAATACATTTTACGGTACGAGTGGTCGATCTTCGTGAATGCTGTGTTCACTGCATTGCGATCAGTAGGGCGGCCGACACGGCTTCCTATGGATAAAGGCTTTGTTCCTATAGGGGTCTCCCAATATACGCGACGGTACGCGGGAGCACAAATCCGTATTAGCGCTATCGTCCCTCAGGAGGAATCACCCACCTTCGTAGAGATCGACAGTCACTATGTTTAACAACGCCGGAACATGTCTCTACCTAGACCTCTACTGTGTTTCGTTATGTTTCAAAGCGTTGTTATGTAAATTCAGTTCGTTTTAGGTTGATCTTGCTTAGCAGTTTGCCTTTATGGATCACCACGTGATGTATGATACAACTCCTAAATGCAGTCTAAGAATGATAAGCAAGCTTTTTCAATTCTTTCAACTTATGAAAATCTTAACTACTGAGGGAAAAGAAAGACATCATCTTTTCAAACAGATAATAGAGCACACACTGATGCACTTTTCCTAAGTCGACATGCAAACTGTCAAAATGCACATGCACAATGCAAGTATTTCTTTTCTTCTTCCTTAATGTTGATGTATTACAAAAAGAAAGCTGTTGTATAATTTCGAATTCAATTTCAAGCGAAAGCAAACAAGTTTTTGTCCAATAATCAAAAGAACACCTTAAGATACACTCGTTTCAACACAAGAAATACTGAAATTCGAACCATATAACGAAAGAAAATGCTCAAGCAGCTATGAACAGCAATAAACTAGCTCTTAGAATCACAACGACACTTTATGACAGGTCTAGATCCAAGAGGCCACAGCAAGACTAGTTCGCTTTCGCTACGTGAAACTGTGAATGAAAGTAAGAAATACAATAAGAACAATCACGGTTTCTTCATACAACTGAGGCGGAATGATGGCAAAGAAAGGTAGTTTCAGATGGGTATACAGGTTGACAACAGGCTGCAAAAATAATACTGAAAACTGGGCAACAGAAAGCAGGGAACCCCAGTTGCACAATGCAAAACTGGTTCAGCGCAGGTAGGACACTGTCAGTTTGACATTCAGCGCAGGTAGCCCCTTCGGGACCTGCATTGCAGCACAGGTAGCCTTCACTGCAGCTGCACTGAAGAGAAAACTCTCGTCTCTCTTTGGTTCTGGGTCACAGATTGCTCAAAAATCAACTGTTTTTGGCCAAATCAGAGGCTATCAATCAAGTATACTCTAGAGGATGATTAAAGGAAGATGAACACTATCACAAAGAGCTAATAAGAGTCCTTGTGGATCAGCTCTTCAAATCATAAACATGCCCAGAACTGAGCTAGAGTAGCTGCCCTCTACTTTGCCTTCGAAGGATTCGAATGCAGTTCGATTCGGTACTCCCTTTGTTTAGGAAATGAATAGCAAGAAACACAAGCTACCAACAAGACATGATCCCCAGTATGGTCGCCAGTCTGTGGGGAAAAGTATCCAACACGGAATGACCCTATCCCACTCTAAGGGTGATAGTTCCTTAGCAACAGTCAAAGCAAAGCTATCTAAGATTACTTCTTTATGACATGCAAAAGAGGAAAGGAAGAGATCCACTTACCGATGTCTTGCGCAAATGGTCGATCCAATCTTCTCTCTTTGCTGCTTGCTCCCAGCTCCAAGTCTTCTCACGGGCCCAGCTACACAAGATCCTGCAAACAAGACGAGAAAAGGAAACTACAAGAAGCATGCATTCATAATTGATTCAAGGATTAGCATAAATCAAATACGCAAGTAAGACAATACATCATTGAAACACATGCGAATAGAAGAACCTCAAATGCTTTATTAATGGAAGAAAGTAAGGTTCAGGCGGTGATACAACCATAAGAGGCCCAATCCAGCATCACCTTCCCGACGGAAAGAAATCTCCTCTTCACCTCCCTCAAGCAATCACCCAATACTCTCAACTGTAAACCAACAGCAATTCTTTGCACAAAATTCCGGCCTCCAGATCCCATGGGATGAGATCCTTATATAGAGTTTTGGAGTGAAGATAAGTCAGCTTGATGTGTGACTGTTGTCCTCTTCAACCCCAGTTGTTCTTTAGTTCTTGAGTCCACTCGGAGTTTTAGAACCTCTTACTCTTCACTCAGGCGAATCTTTTGATCCAAGTGTCAATTTGGAAGCTTCCTGGGCACTGGCACATTGAGGAAAGATTCCTCCACATGTCCAAACTCGCTCAGCGCAGGTAGCCTTTGATGAAGTTGACATTCAGCGCAGGTACACAATGGAGCAGTTGACATTCAACGCAGATGCTCAGTGGAGCAGCTGCTTTGATCCAAAATTGACCTGTTTTTGAGTGTTTTTCAGTGGAGAACTGATCTGAAGTGCTGTGGTTTGCTGACCATGTTCCTCTAGGGGTAGGAACAACATGTTTAGGGACTTTGGATCCCTCAGATTATTGACATTTCATGCTCTATGCTGTAAGGCACAAAAATGTCTATAACAACGAGTCCGAAAACCGAGATGGCAAAAGCAGAAGAAATTTGAGAGAAATTTGGGTTGTTACCAAGTATATACGCAGTAAATTCACCCAGCCAGAGGATGATTCCCAAAAATATCTTCTAGTTTACTAAAAAAGTGGTGCCAGCGCTTGCCATTTCTATTTGCGTAGCTCAAGCAAAAGCAGAAAACAACCAGCCGACTCTTCCCAGGAAAATGTTGAATGCTTGCAACATTAAGGAGCAAATGCAGAAAGAGTTAGGAATTAGATTCAATTTTTAGAAATAAGTTTGCTTAGATAAAGGGCGGTCATTTAAACTGTATCCTAAATTTATGTAATTAAATTATTTAGTTAGCAGTATTTAAACTCTTCTCATGCATTTAGAGAAGGGTCCAGAAATTTGTCAAAAACTTGTCCTCAGAACATGCACTTTTGCACCCTCAAAGGAGGTTTTGGTGAATGAATGGATCAAGGTTTATTGATGTTTGCATTTGATGTCTGCTACTGATGTTGCACTTCTGTACTCTTGGTAGATATTAGAACAAGGAGAGATAAATAATTTTTGCTTGAAGCTTATGAGTAGGACCAATCATAAATGGTACTTTTATCTCTTGACCATTTCTGCTTATATTCTTGAAGTGATATATAGTTTTTAGTTGTTTATATGTGATTGCATGAATGTTTGAGTTACCATTTGGCACTTTTGTACGGTGGAGCCATTTATTTATGTTTGATATATGAATAACTTATTATGCGATATGTTGTTCACAACTATTTTGCCTAACTTTTTATGCAAAGTGGTTCATCTTAATTGATTTCCATTCTTATGATAGCTGAATGATCTTTATTACCAGTTATTATTTGAAATCTCTTTCGCATAATAGAAGAAATACATCCCAGGTTAGCATAGATTAGATGTGTCGTTTTCATTAGATTACATCAGCATAGAGTTAGATTAAAAGTTTGAATTAGATTAGATTAGAACATTTAGATCAGCATCATCCAACTCTAGACACACACACCCTTAGATTGGGAAACTGGTCCCATTATCCCCAGTCGGACCCGCTATACCAAACGGATAAGGAGCTGCCAACCAAGGTCCGGACCAGGCGGGTATCCCCCTTGTTGTCGACCCGATTTTTGGGGCTTCAACATATTTGGCGCTAGAAGGAGGGCCTGAACTATGAATGGCACCTAAATCAAAATCTAAATACCATTCTGAGAGTAAATCACCCTCATCATCTCCCCGACTTCTCCAGTATATTTAAATCCAGAGTCAGAAGTCGCTCGAGTATCAATCGCTGCTACACACCCTAATATTTCAGACCAATCTATCATTGAACCTCCTGGAGTTGAATCTCTGATTCACAAACTTGAAGGATTTTCCATTTCTCCTCAGAGGTCTGATAAATCTCAAAGCAGTGTGACTTCGCAGTACAATCCTGCTCATCCCCTAACCAGGTTAAAGAGTGAAAAATTTGGCATCCAGCCAACTGAGTTACCTCTTCCCACCAGGAAAAGAGCGAGGAAATCACTACAAGAGTCTGACAGTGAGACTCTTTCGTCTACGTCGCCCATTTCAACTACCTCACCGCGAAGTCAACCACCCACACCTCCATTCCAAACCATCATCCATCCGTCTACCGGAACTCCCACAACCCCTCTTCAATCATCTACGATCATAGTATCCTCATCTTCCCAGCCACAGGGATCATCTTCTATACTTTCATTTGCTAACATCTCAACGATGGCCCAGTCTCCATGGAACAACCCTGGGGCAGTTTTAATGCCTGCGCCCTAGAGTCAAATACCGGCCCATCTTGAGAAATGGCTGCCCAAATTCAATCCAGAAGAAAGCATGCTAGCAGAAGAACACATAAACAATTTAATGCTTTCTATCAATCTCAACGGAGTTACTAATGAAGATGTTGTTGTTCGGCTTTTTCCCTATACACTGCAAGGAACAGCCGGGTCATGGTACTTTTCATTACCCTCCGGGTCTATCACAAGTTGGGATATCTTCCAGAATCAATTCCTTTCCAAGTTCGGTGATGACAGATCAACAACAACGTTAATCAATGACCTATCCAATCTTAAAGCCAGAGCTAAAGAACCTATCAAAGATTTCAATTTACGGTTCAATAAAATTCTCAACAAAATTCACACTGCTTCCCAACCCAGCGAAGAAGTACGATGTGAATGGTATATTACTACTTTACCACCAAACTTAGCAATCTTCGTGGATAGATCAAATAAAACAACCTTAGTTGAAAACTTGACAGAGGCGATAGCAGTAGAGAAACGCGTAATAGCCCTGGAAAAGAGATCCATGATAGAGGAACACAAGTCTAAAAAAATCACCTTCAAGGAAGACTCCAAGAAGAAACAAACAAAAGACCCTTTCGATTTTGAGGGATTGCAGAAAGTTTTAAAGACCATGTCTAATGAGATGATCGACACAAAAAAACAAGTAGCAGAAACTTCAACAAAAAAGCCTTTCAGAGCTTTTAACAGAGGTCCTTCAACAGATGCAAAACCACCCAATGCCATCTCAAGTGCTGAAACTGTGGAAGAGGAAGAAGAAGAAAGTGCCACTGAAGGGCAAACTGATGATGAAGAAGTTGTGGAATTACAACGAATGTGGGATTTCATCCTCTCACAAGAAGAAGATCAAGAAGTATTTCCAGTTAGCACACGAAGCAAAAATCAGCTTGATCCTCCCCAAACTACCCCTAAGCAGAAGAGCGCAAGCCCTGCAACAAAAGATAAAGTCGCAACAAAGAAAACGACTGCTAAAGCGACTCAATCTAGCCCAGTCCCAGTAGATCCAACAACTCCATCAAAAATACTGATATTGTCGGATGAAATGGAGTACAATATTATTGATGACATGAAAAAGACTAGGGCTAATATTACCCTTTATGAATTGAGCAAATTGAAGCATCAACAGAAGATAATGATGAAAGAATTACATGCCGTGCCTATTGCACCTTTGCCTACCGCTGTACTCTCTCAAGCTTCCCACAACATGGGAAGACCTCCAACTAACGCGATCAATAAGATTGATCAAATGATATCGCCTTGATTGGAGGAAGATCAAGATCTCACACTCCCCCGTTTCTTCTTACTTATGAAACTTTCAATAAAAATGTGCACAATTGTTTGGTAGATTCCGGTGCCTCATCGAATATTTTACCCAGATCGGTATGTGCCAAGTTGAATGTTCAACCACAAAAATCCGCAGTGCGCATAGTTCAGCATGATCGATCTCAAGTCGAAGTGATTGGTGAACTTAATCAGGTAACCATAAGATTGTCATCCAACCTGAAGGTATGTCAGGTTATTGACATTCTAGTGGCTGATATCCTAGAATTCTATGGCTTAATTCTTAGCAGGGATTGGTACGAGAAACTCCATGGATACTTTGCAACCGACTGGTCGCACATGTGGTTACCCTACAACGGTAAACCGAATCAAATAAAGGTTGAACGAGAGTTACACCAGAAGTACATAGTAATGGAATTAGAGGGAGAAAATGAAGCAGTAGCATATAACAGCAGTATCATAGGCAATTACTCCGTAGATTCTTTTCTCGGTAATTTCAATGCTCCCACATCACCTTACTTAGAAAATTCAGTTTTGTCCCAAGTCGAAATTTTTTCCCAAACTGATAGTTCAAAGTGTGTTAATCTTGTAGATAAACCTGTAAATACATCTTTGTTTTGGAAATTATATTTTGATGGCTCTAAATCTAACGAAGGAGCAGGAGCAGGATGCGTTCTGATTAGTCCAGAAGGAAATAAGACCATGCTTACGTGTAGACTCGAATTCGATTGCACAAACAATACAGCGGAATATGAGGCCTTGGTGCAAGGCCTATACAAAGCAATCAGGTTGAACGTCAAGTATCTTCAAGTCTTCGGAGACTCTAAGATTATCGTCAAACAGGTACTTAATACTATACATTGCCTATCAAGTCATTTAAAACACTATCAATCTTTAGCACAAGATCTGACTGAGCATTTCATAGCATTTAATATTTCTTCAATCCCGAGACTCCAAAACGCAAGCGCAGACCTTTTGGCTAACGTAGCCTCTAAGCTTATTCCCTCTGATGATTTTAGTCCAGATAGATTCTCAATAGAATTAATCTTTAGACCGTCCATCCCTGACAACATTACAAATTGGAGAGTATTCAATGACGATCCTGATATTGTAAATTTCCTCACTTCTAAAGGACCCTACTCCAACCAAATAACTGACGAAGACCATCATGATCAACAAATACAACCAAATAGCACTGATAATGCTATACCTAAATCAGTGGTTAAGTTAGAAGACTTATACGATTTGAAAAATCGGTTTAAAAGGTCTACCAATTCAAAGCTCTATAGCCCAACGATGAACTATGAATTAGTAAACCTAGGAATCGATGATAAACCACAAAACGTTAACCTAGGCCTTGGCCTAGTCCCTGAAGAAAAACTAGCGTATATTCGTCTTTTGAGACAGTATAAAAATGTTTTTGCCTGGAATTACGATGAGCTGAAGACATACGACACTTCTATCATTTAGCATACTGTTCCTATGATCGACAACGAAAAACCTATCCAACAGAAACTGAGAAAGATCCACCCCAATTTAGAAAATCAGATAAAAACTGAGCTGAATAAGTTATTAAAAGCCAGAATAATTTTCCCCATCAGACATTCCAAATGGGTCTCCAATATGGTACCCGTTAGAAAGAAAAACAGAGATATTAGAATCTGTATCGATTTTCAGAATCTTAACAAAGCCTACCAAAAAGACAATTTTCCTCTTCCACCTATGGAACAAATACTACAGACAGTAGCAGGCTCAGAATTGATGTCTTTCTTGGATGGATTTTCAGGATACAATCAAGTGCTGGTACATCCCGATGATCAGTTGAAAACCACATTCAGAACTAAATGGGGCACATACACATATCGAAAGATGCCATTTGGTTTGATTAATGCCGGCGCTACATTTCAGAGAGCCATGGACATCACATTCAAGGGTTTAGTCAATAAATCTGTGGTAATTTATTTGGATGATATAACAGTGCACTCCAAGAAGCGAAGCGATCATCTCAAAGACTTAAAACAAATCTTTCAACGATGTTTAAGGTATGGAATTTCACTTAACCCAAAGAAATCTTTTTTCGCATTAAGTGAAGGAAAACTTCTAGGATTCATAGTGTCAAAATCCGATATTCACATTGATCCTGACAAAATCAAAGAAATTTCTGAAATATCCCTACCTCATAATAAAAAATCCATGCAATCTTTCCTTGGTCAAATCAATTTTGTAAAGAGATTTGTCCCAGATTTTTCACGAATTGTGTCTCCTTTACAAACCATGATTAAAAAGAATTCAAATTTTAAATGGGGTCAAGATGAACATGAAGCATTCATCCTGATCAAACAAGCTATTATTAATGCTCCATCTTTAGCAACCCTGAATTTTTCAGAATCTTTTATCTTATACACATTTGCCTCAGAGAAATCATATGCTGCGATTCTAACTCAAGCAAATCAAGAGAAAGCGGAAGCTCCAATTGCGTTTTTTAGCTCAAATTTACAAGGTGCTGAACTCAATTATTCAGACGTGGAAAAACAGGCCTATGCTGTTTTCAAAGCGGTCAAATATTTCAGACCTTTTTTACTTAAAACCCATACTAAGATCATAGTACCATTTCCAACGGTAAGAAATCTTCTAGTACAGAAGGATGTGGGTGAGAAAAGAGCAAATTGGATCACTGCTTTACATGAATACGACCTTGAGATCAAACCAGCAAACATTGTAAGAGGTCAAGGCTTCTGCAAAATGTTGGCTGGAGCATCGCAAATTTCTGAAAATTCATCTGAAGAGGTGCAAATGTATGAGGTAAGCCTAAACGATGCAGAATCATTGTACGCTGATATCATTTATTATCTGAAGAATGGGTATGCTCCATCACACCTGGATCACACTAAGAAAAGAGCTCTGAGATTGAAAGCTAAACAATATCAGCTCAAAAATGATATTCTTTTTAGAAAAAATTATGATTCTGTTCTTCTTAGATGTCTTGAAAAAACTGAAGCTGAAAAAGTTTTGCAAGAACGCCATGATTGACCAGCAGGCGGACACTATGTTGGAGATGCTACTGCACATAAAATCTTACGTGTAGGATATTACTGGCCTATGCTGTTCAAAGACTCACACAGTTATGTGAGGAAATGTCAAGTCTACCAAACTACTGCTGGAAGACAAAAGAAGCCGTCCCTGCCACTACAGCCGGTAAACATCGAGCAACCGTTCAGTCAGTGGGGCTTGGACATAATAGGTGAGATCGTTCCTCACTCTTCTAAGCAGCATAGATACATCCTCATGACAACAGATTATTTCACTAAATGGGTAGAAGCAGTTCCTCTCAAGACAGCTAATTCTGAAAATGTTATTGAATTCATAGATCAATTTATAATCACTAGGTTTGGATTGCCAACGGCTTTAATGTTTGATAATGCATCATACTTTTCTGGAAATGCAATGACTGAGTTTGCACTTAAAAGAGGATTCAAACTAAAATATTCGGCCAATTACTATCCGCAAGGTAATGGGTTAGCTGAGTCAACAAATAAAAACCTAATCAGGATTATTAAAAGAACAGTTGACCAGAACCAAAAGAATTGGCATAAAGCTTTGGTAAATGCTTTATGGGCAGATAGAATAACGAAAAAAGCTTCAATCGGCACTTCTCCCTTTAATTTAGTTTATGGGAAAGAAGTGGTTCTTCCAACTCACTTAGTCATCCCCTCTTTGTCTTTAGTACAATACATTGATGAAGTACCTACTTCCTCCATACAACTAAGACAAATGGAAATAATTAAATTAGAAGAACAACGAGAACAAGCTAACAAAACCCATGCTCATCATCGAGCGCTAATAAAATCCTCTTTTGATTCAAACATAATGGCCAGAAAAAATTTTCAAATGGGAGATTTATTTTTAAAATGGGATAAGGCTCATGAAGAAAAGGGAAAACATACAAAATTTCAAAAGATGTGGCTTGGTCCTTTTCAGATTGTTGAAGTCATAGGTCCATCATCGTTTATCTTACAGGATTTAGCAGGTAGAAGGGATTCTTTGCCTGTTAATGGACAAATCCTTAAAATATATTTTCCATAGAAGATTATTCTTCTATTTTGTAGAATAGTTTTATTTTTCTTTTCTTTTTCATAATAAAACCAGTTGTAAATGGTTACTACCGGTATTCACGGAAAAGACACCAATTCTCTTTCAGATTTTGAGCTTCTCACTTGTATAAATAGCAAAATTTTTGAAAATCTGGTCTTTATTATTGACAGATACAGTTAAAAACTTCATCCTAGATATGATACTAGTTTTAACTTCAAAAAAAAAAATTGATGAAAGCAACCTTTAGCGAAGAAATTGTTTTATATCAGCACAATGAAAGGTATCAATAACAAAATAAAGATTCTCTGTAGAACAGCTGTTTTCAAACTCTATTATTGTCGTCCAGAGCTTTCTTAAGGAAAACAATGACTTCCTCCCTGTTAAAGGAAATCGCAGCATTCAGAGGAACAATCCAAGAAACACTATATCTCAAAGAATAAGAGGTCTCATCACGAGCCGGCTTATCATGATCACAGATATTATAACTTGCTGACTTTGCCAAATACTGTCCATCAAAACAGGGCAATGACTCAAGATTGTTGAAATCAAAAGACAAGGCGTCTCATCATGAGCCAGCTTGTTCAGCAAAAGTGTAAATCAAGTGAATGACTATGTCATAATTTGGCTACCAAACCAAGACATTGTTCTTTAAGAATAAAATAAGGAAAAAGTGTCAATGTGGATTTTTCTTTGAAGGTTGTAGATAACCTTAAGCAGGATAAAGGATCATTGTTGTGTAACAGGTAACCCTGTCGAGGCTATAGACGCCTGCTGGCAGCAGAGGCTCTACCTATGACAAACGAGCATATTTTAAAAGCTAGCACACAAAGAAGACTTTATTTTATCTTTACAAGACCGAGTAATGGCTGATATAAATACAAGGACAAGCCTGAGGAAGCAAACAATTAGAATAGAAAGAGGTTGAACAAAATATCATTGATAGAATAAAGCATAATGTACTCTATCTGTCCATAACAAAGTTTAGATTTATGAAATTTTTTTCGTTTTGGAAGTTTAAAAAATTCAATAAAAAAGCAGAGATAACTGGTTCTTCCAAGTGAATCGCCATTGTTGTGGCCACCAACAACCCCCCTCCTTCTATAGTATTAGCAATGACACTAAACAAGTGGGGACCCTTAGTAAAAAATTCAAAAATTTTATAAATTTTTTTTGTATTATACTCCTTAAAAATACATCGCACGGAGAAGAGTAAAACATTTCTTTATGAGCACAATAAAAAAAAAAAAACTGCGAAAAAGTGACGCGAAATTCATCGCATCGCATACATTAGGAAGCACCCATAAATGAAGATCTTAAGAAATCTTCGATGGCCGATATGCGACATCGCATATCGCAACATCAAATAAACAGCACACAATAACTTAACAAATTGCAACGATCTGCGATATTGCGATAAACGTGATTTGCGATCCTGCGATAAACGCGATGCTGCGATCTTGCGATCTTATGTACAAAACTGATACCCTCATCAAGCATTGGGTTCCAAGACTCCCGAAGAGATGTTCACTGGTAAGAAACCTAACGTTTCTCATTTTAGAATTTTTGGAAGTCTTGTATATTTTCATGTGCCGAAGGAGAAAAGGAATAAATTGGGTGCATCTGGAAAGAAAGGAATCTTCGTGGGCTATAGCGAGAATACTAAGGGCTATAGAATCTATTTGGCTGGTCAAAGGCAAGTCGAGATTAGCCATGATGTCACCTTTGACGAAGATATGGCTCTTAACAAAGTTGACAATCTTCCTACTCTAAGGGGATCTAAAGAAGCTGTTAAACACACATGGACAGCAAACAATAGGAAAGATAAATCAGTGAGTACATTTTTTTATTAACAGGAGATGTACATTTATAATACAATGTTGTGACTCTTGGGTTTCAGATCCCAAGGTCTCTTGGACTGCTTAGTCTTTTCGGCTTCCACACTAACCCATTAGGATTAGGTGTCCAAAATTCCCCCCCTTAATCCGAAGGGTTATGTATGAGTCCAAGAAAAGAGTTGTAATACAAAATGTGCAAAAAATACATGGCAGCACTAGGCTGAATGTGCTCTATGAAATGTTGGTAAAAAGGGCGGTGGTTTAAGGATGACCACCAACACTGGAACGCTTAGTGCAGTTCCCGGAACTCTTCCAAAACTGGCAAGAAACTGAAGTTTTCTACTAGAGGAAGTGATCCTATTGTTTTAAAGAGGGAAACCTTCAACCATAAAAGGGAGGTCTCACCCCGCATAAAAGGTAAAACTTCAACCTGAAAAGGGAAGTCTCAACCTGTGATGGTTTAAGGATAACCAACAACTCTGGAATGCTTAATGCAATTCCTGAACTCATCCAAATCTGGCAAGAAGCTGGTGTCTTCTGCTAGAGGAAGTGTTCTCAATCTGTGATGGTTTAAGGATGACCAACAACTCTACAATTCCTGGAATTCTTCCAAAACTGGCAAGAAGCTGGAGTCTTCTGCTAGAGGAAGTGTTCTCAATCTGTGATGGTTTAAGGATGACCAACAACTCTACAATTCCTGGAATTCTTCCAAAACTGGCAAGAAGCTGGAGTCTTCTGCTAGAGGAAGTGTCCCAGATTGCCAACTGAAGGCATGTTCAGGCATCTTTGTCTCTGGCTACAACTCTGAAACTGGTGTGGCAGGTTGTGGCTCAGGCTCGCTTGATGTGGCTTTGAAGCTTGTAGATGACCATCATTTCCCCCCCTGTCAGATACAAGGTGAGAAGATGGAGAAAACTCAACTGCAAGACTATTCAATACTCTAGAACAAGTTCTAACATGTGTTTGGAATATCTTCTTGGCTGTTGATGCCCATTGCCAAGAAGCGATCCATCCAAGATGAATCTTTGTTCTTGCAGGACGTTTATTTCTGAAGCATCTGTGTGAAGAATGGCTGGTTTTATGACAGTGCTTACATGGATGAAGATCAAAACAATGATCTTTCAGATGGCCAACTCGGTCACAGTGTTGGCATTTCACAATCTGTTGTTGTTGTTGCTGCGGTGGAAGAGGAGTAGAATCTGGAACAGCTGAAGCTGAACTATCATGAGGAGCAGGTGAACTGTCATGAATGAATCCAGCACTCTGAAACTGAAAGGGCTTTGAGTAGTCTGGAATATGAAAGGACAAGTCCTTGTCATATCCAAGACCAGTTCTGTGCTTGTTGTGGACAAGTTGGTCCCAAGGTCTGATGATGGGCTTGGGAAGTGCAGACTGAGTTTCTGCATCTGCATGTATAGCTGCTACTTTATTGGGCACTGGATCTGAACCAACTTCAACAATATTGACTTGCTGTTTATGGGAGTCTGTTTCATTGTTCTGAACAGAAACAGGTTCAGAATGATGACTCCTCTGTTTTAATTCTTCTTGCTGTAGCTGAGTTTCGAGCTGCAAAAATTCTATCTTCTCTTGTGCATTTTGTAAACAACTGTGAATATCAGTGAGAAAATCCTTGCTGATTTTGATTGTATTATCCATAGTAGAAAGTATTAGATTGTCCAATGACTCTAATATTGCACCAATTGGAGCCATCCTCAAAAAATAGTAAAAAAATGAAGATCTCAACGCACTCCAAACTCTAATACAATGCTAAGACAAAGAAGCTCTCAATAATCTCCAATCTCCAAATTAGTTCAAATATCAAAAACCCCACATGCTATTCTGTCCATAAAATGAATTGATAATTTTTCATTAAGATAGAACATGGATTTTTTTATTTTTTCTTTTACCACCATCCAAAAATCTCATTATATGACCATTATATGCCACCATTCAAAACATTTCAACAAACTTTAATAGACTACCACCGTCTTTAAGGGAACTTAATCCATATGAGTGATGGCTTTAAAAAGGATTTACCATATGTCTATTATAACTCATATACAACCAATTCTAATCCATTTTCTGTATGGTTTCAAGGTATATTTGGCACCATCGCACAACTTCAATCAAAACAAATACATACCAATTTCACTGAACAACGATCAACAGAGGGTTTGGCGCCATATGATATCCGTTAATGTGCAGAAATCATCAATGAACAACGTTCCAACACCATTTTTTTTTTAATACGCAACAACATGCATATCCATTCCCTGCTCTTCAGTATTAGTTGAAATCTGTTGCGGTTTTTATTGTTTTCTCTGGAAATGGCGTTTCTATGGCTGGTTTCGTTAAGTCTCCTTTCAATGCTCCGAGCTGCGCATGGTTCCGGATGGACCGATGCTCATGCTACGTTCTACGGTGGGGGTGACACTACTGGCACAATGGGCGGTGCTTGAAGTTATGGCAATCTGTACAGCCAGGGCTACGGTACCAACACCGCGGCTCTGAGCACTGTTTGTTCAATAATGGTGCCTTCCCGGCTCTATCGTTGTCATTGCTACTAACTTCGGCCACTCAACAATGCGATTCCAAATGACAACGGTGATTGGTGCAACCCTGCTCTGGAGCACTTTGATCTCTAGGAGCCCGTTTTTCAGCACATGGGTAAGTTTAGTCAACCAAAACAAAACAGAGGATTATTGGCGTACCATCGGAAATTCTTCGCAATTGTTTGGAGTGCTTCCAAATGTTGTGCTGCTCCCAAATGCTGGAGTAGATGCAGCACCAAATGCCGGAGTCGATTGACCAAAAGCTGGTGTCGAAGAGGTGCCAAACGCTGGAGAAAAGGTGTCAAACGCTGACGCTGGAGAAAAGGTGTCAAACGCTGGAGCGGAAGAAGCCAGTGGACTCAGCAACAGTTCCAAAATATATATCCCATTAAACAGTGGACTGCTATAGGCTATTGCCCCAGTAATTTGAAGTGTTGCGAATCAGATTCCGAGTGTTAAGTGGCCAATCAGAATCCGATGGAAATTTTGCATTTGCAGATAGCTTGGGAAAACACGGAACCAGAATGATTCGGCATCATTCATAATAAGAGAATTTTTCTTATCAGTGTATACGCTGGCGGCCAAGTAAAATCATAATTTTTACCAATCAACCGCCTTCAATTTGCAAATTGACCCTGCAATTTTCAATTTGATGCAAATACTACTGGGAAATATCGAAAACAGAGACTGGATTTCAGATCACATAATTTAAAATAAAGTCTGAACACGCTGACTATGATAACGAGCAGAGTCGTAACCGTGGCGATGTCGAATTCCCTTCCAGTTCTGAAGTGCGTATTCTTATTTAACTGATGCACCTTTCCAGCCAATACAAGATTCACCTTCAGAAATTGATTTTTGCAAATCAATTAGACAGCCACGAAATAAATGCGTGTCCAAGATACATTAAGATTTCTGCTGGCAAACGATACAAAGAAGGTGAATTCAGAAGGAATCCCTCACGAATTCGCAGCTGCTAACAGAACCCAAAACCGACATATAGTCACAAGGAATGAATGCAATATAACAAAAGAATGTGCATGCCCAAGACCAAGACCATGTGTATCAGCTTATTACAAAAAAATGGCTGAAATGAAATAAATTTATATCCAAAAAGGGCCAATAATCATCATCTTTATCGTCAGCATCATAATCATCGACTGTACTGTGATAAAAATGGCGAACTTCCTGAGCAAGGAAGCCTTTACTTAGAAAACGCTACGGTGAGGCCGAGGGTCCGCCGGATTACATTGACGTGCAGGAGCGGAAACGTTTTCAAGGCGAAGAAAGAGAGCAGTCGAAACGATTGCAGGGACAATGGATCAGATCCGGAAAGAAGCAGCTGTTCTTCCTTTCCATCAAGCCGAGGACAGTAAACAGACAAAACTTTTCTGAGTTTTTCGCTTTGCAGAGGTCACTGGAATCGGTAGGGGAAGGAACAGAGAGCGTCTCTACCGTTCGAGTTCAGGTGGTGTGGTATCATTATTTAAAATTCAGTATGCAGATTATTGTAAAGATATACGCTGCAAACCCTGCAGACCCTGCAAAGAGCAGATTTGTCAGGATAGAGAGCAGAGAGCGTATGCAGCGCTGGTGCGCCAGGGAGCAGAGGAGCAGAGGTGTGTCAGGCAAACGCTCAGGCAATGCGCTCAGAGAGCAATCAACTTATTCGGATGAACAATGCAAACGTTCCTCTGTCAAGTGAATGTCAGGCGCAGGTAAAGAATGGCACAAATTTCGCTGGGTGAAGGAGCGTTTGTGTGCAGAGAGCAGCGTATTAAATGCAGGTGGAGCAGCGCTTTTAAATGGGGCATTTATGGACAGAGCGCAGTGGTGACAGAGGCGTTGATGACAGAGGCGTTATAAGGCAGTTATAAGGCAGCGCCTGAAAAGAATATGGCAGAGGGCCAGGACTGCTCACAACAGAGGAATGGCAGCACAGAAACAGGTGGCTCACAATGGAGCAGGGTAGGAGATCGCCCGCTCTGATACCATGTTAAACACACATGGACAGCAAACAATAGGAAAGATAAATCAGTGAGTACATTTTTTTATTAACAGGAGATGTAAATTTATAATACAATGTTGTGACTCTTGGGTTTCAGATCCCAAGGTCTCTTGGACTGCTTAGTCTTTTTGGCTTCCACACTAACCCATTAGGATTAGGTGTCCAACAGAAGCTGACACCAGGGAACCAAAGGAAAAGGAAGATGAGGTGATGCCTGATGTGGAAGAACCTATGGATCCTATTGATCCCCTTCTGCAAGAGCCCTCCTTTTCTAGGAATAGGCCTTCATGGCTTAGGGGGACACTTGATGATGCTGAAGGGCATGTTGCACCTAGGGTAACCTTCTGGGAAAGCAAGAAGCTGACCAGGTATCAGGGATACTTGACCATCATGAGCACAATCAACCAAAATGAGCGTTTGTCATTCACAGACGCTGTCAAGCATCAAGTATGGAAAGATGCTATGACTGAGGAATATGAGTCCATCATGAAAAACGATGTCTGGGATGTGGTCCCTAGACCTCAGGACAAAGCCGTTGTCACTTCAAAATGGCTTTACAAGATAAAGCATGCAGTTGATGGAAGTGTGGAAAAGTATAAGGCTCGTTTTGTTGCTCGTGGCTTCTCTCAAAAGGAAGGTATAGACTATGACGAGATATTTGCACCTGTTTCCCGATATACCACCATCCGCTCGATCATAGCCCTCGCTGCTTCGCAAGGATGGAACCTACATCAGATGGATGTCAAGACTGCATTCTTGCATGGTTCGATCAAAGAGGAAGTCTATGTGGAGCAACCCGAAGGATTTGAGATTCATGATCGAGAATCTCATGTGTGCAGGTTGAAGAAGGCCCTCTATGGGCTCAAGCAAGCACCTCGAGCATGGTATGAAAGGATCGATAGCTACTTGATGAAGATGGGATTCATTAGGAGTGACGCCGACCCTAACCTTTACTTTAAGGTTGAAGATGACAGTCCTCTCATACTGGTGATGTACGCTGACGACCTCTTTTTAACAGGGGCAGACTCTCATTCACAAATGTAAGAGGGAGTTGGCTTCTGTGTTTGAGATGAAGGACCTAGGATTGATGCACTATTTCCTAGGACTAGAAGTCTGGCAGAAGTTAGATTTTCCTATCTCAAGGAAAATATGTGGTAAAGATATTGGAGAGATTCGGTATGGTGGACTGCAAGCCCGTAACTACCCCGATGGAGCTTGACTTCAAGAAGTCAAGCGATAGTGCTGTCGGACCTGTTTTACAAAATGCTACCAAGTATCTTCAACTCGTCGGAGCATTGATATTCTTGGTGAACTCCCGTCTGGATATATGCTTTGCAGTCTACACGTTGAGTCAACATATGGTTGAGCCTCACCACACACATTGGATTGGTGCCAAGAATTTGCTGAGATATCTTTGTGGCACAATCACTCATGGGTTGAGATACACTGCTGAAGATGTGAGACTACTTGGATATAGCGATGTTGATTGGGCATGCAGTGTGGTGGACCGAAAGAGCACTTCCGGGTGCTGTTTCTCTTTGGGATCTGCCTCGATATCTTAGATGAGCAGGAAAAAAAAGTCGGTGGCCTTGAGCACCGCCAAGGTAGAGTACATTGCTACTAGTATGGCCTCTTGTGAGGCAGTCTAGTTGCGAAAGCTCTTCAGTGAGCTGTTTGTATTTACATTGGATACCATCGTGATCTTGATTCTTGTGTGACAACCAGAGCAGGATTCGTTTATCAGAGAACCCTGTATTTCATGATCGCTCCAAGCATATCGATATCAGGTACCGCTATATTCAGGATATGGTGCAGTGGGGAGCAATAAGGCTCCAACATATCGATACAGATGAACAAGTCGTCAACATTTTGACGAAGCCCCTGGGAAAGGTCAAATTCTTGACTTTCCGAGAACGACTTGGTGTCGTTCAGAGACCCTCTTATGAGGGTCGAGTATGATGTATTGAGCTCTAGGAGCTCCAGGGGGCGCGGGGTACTTCTTGGAGTGACATGCGACCACAGGGCGACTCACCATCCCCTGGTGGTGCACTATGTACAGGGTGAAAGGTTCAACCTTCCCCTGTGACACCCCATGGTGACTGTGGAACAGGATGATTAGTTCTCCTATGGGCCAGGATGATTAGTTCTCCATGGCAACTGTGGAAAAGGATGATTAGTTCTCCTATGGGCCAGGATGATTAGTTCTTTGTGGAAACTGTGGAACAGGATGATTAGTTCTCCTGTGGGCCAGGATGATTAGTTCTTCTGTGGTGACTGTTGGACAGGATGATTCGTTCTCTTGTGGACAGGATGATTAGTTCTCTTGTCGAGGCATCCTACCCATGCAGTCTGGGACTCATGGGAAGGGCCTCTCATCTGATCAATGAGCAGGGAAATGGGGCTAGTGACCATAGTAGTACTACCAATGGACGCATCGTTATATCTATTGTACTCCCTATGCTAGGATGACCTCCATTGATCTGGGATCAGTGATACTAATCTGGGATCAGTGAGAGTGGTATGACACTCTGAGACTGACTTCGGGTCAGTGGAGGATGATATGATACATCCTCGATCATTTCTTCTTCTTCATAGTTCGAGCAGAGCAGAGCAGGGCCAAGCTGTGCAGGGCAGTGCATTTGATGGCTGGGATAGTAGCAACGGTCAAACGGATTGCAGATGGAGTTCTCCCTAGTTGAGAGGGAGTGTTAAAATTGGAAACTAGGGCCAAACTCCATGTGGGTCACTTCATTTATGGCAGCTGATATTTTTCCTAGATTCCTCTTGTAGAGAGGTGTAGGATTGATCTAAAGATCATCCAATTCCGACAAGTATTTATGGATATATGAATTTATTAGTAATTACTTGACAAATTGTCAAGGTTTGCTAGCAGTTAAGTGTGTGGCACTCTTACCCAGCGTTGCATATAAATAGAGGAGAGATTGAGTCATTATCTCAACTCATCTTACCTCTCATCTCTTCCATTGTCTCTTGGGTATACGAAGGAGAGAGGACGCAGCTAGGGCAGCATGGAAAGAGGAGGACGCAGCTAGGGCAGCAAGGACGCAGGAAGGTGCAGCAAATGGTTTAGGCCTGCGTTGACCAGCACATTTCCTCCATTGACTGCGGCCTTGTGTGGGCAGCCTCTCCTAGGCTAGCTGAAGTGCTGAACAGGTCTGCGTTGACTGTTTAAGGGCACATTTATGACTGCGTTATCTGGTTAGGGCTGGTTGCAGTATGCTGTAGCATGCACTGCTGTTTTGACCATCTTACCTTGATTGTTTTGGGCTGCCACTACCTCTGTTGGAGACCGAGTTCTCCTAGGTTGTCTTGAAGACATTTTGGGAGCTGATTGATCACTTTTACTATTGCTGTCCAAGGGTTTCATTACTGTTGTTGTAAATCACTGATTAGTGATATTGTACTATCTCTCTCTCTGTGCTAAACTATTGAAGATAAAAGAAGATTTGATCAAAGGGTTTCCCCATATTGGGGTTAGTCCGTGGCTAGCCGCCACATTTTGTGTCTCTTGTCTTGTCTTGTTTTCTTCAATCGTTTAATGTTCTATCTGCACTTTACTTTATGTTGTGATTGCTAATCAGTGGCTAATAAAATGTAAAAGAAGTAAACTACTCTAAGCATAGAACATACCATAATTTAATACTTTGAGCCCTATGGAATATCTTACCCTTGCCTATTGGCTGGAGGGCTGCTTTGTTACATGAAAAAAAACCAAATCTATTCTTGCAATCATTTGTCCACTTTGTTCCACCTTTCCTTCCTGTGGGCTCACCTTGTGGGCTTGGAAGTAATGATCTATGCAAGCCCTCATGGCATGAGCCTTGTGGGCCTGCAAGGTATATGTTGTACTGGTCCACAATGCCTAAAAGCCCTGCATAACAAGAGCTGTCCAGCCCTAAAAGGATGATCAATCTTAAACATATAATGAATTGCATACATTGTGTATTCTATTGCCTCAATTAGTTGACACAAGTCCATACTAGTACGTGTGCGTGTGCATATTTATGTGTTTGTGAGAAATGTTTGTGTTGCCATGAGCGAATATGCCAAGCATTAGGGAATAGTCTAGCTCTAAGCTTATTTCTATTGTTGATTCTGTTAATTTTTCTTTCACAATTCTTGTTTGAAATTATTAAATATACAGTATACTTCTGAAGAGTACTAATATTTTGGGCTGGCTGCTGGGATGCAGCTAACTTAACTTGTATTCTTATAGTATTCTACGAGTTTTAAACCCATGCAAATACATTGATATAAAAGAAAACTTTCACCAATTTTATTTTATTCTTGCATACTATTTTCATTATAACTTTGAATATAGCATTTATGACTGTTAAATTGATATTGATTATAAGTTTTCTGAACATTATTTTGAAATTGGTGGCAGTCAATTCCAAGACATAAATTTGGCATTTTACATTTTCTGACTTTGAGTTCCATCATTGGGACGAAGACCTTTGCTACGATCTTATTTAAAGCTTCTAATTTTGTGTTTTGATAATGTATTAGATTAGAAGTTTGTTAAAATCTATATGCTTAGTGGAAGAATTGAAAATAAACATCTGATATTATTTTTGTAGATAATCTTTCCTAGGGTCCTTCAGTAATGCATGACATTTCCTATTTTGCAGCGGAAATTGGCATGTTCGATAGCTTTGTTGTCGTCTATAAGTTCATCTCTGATCTACATTTCTATGTCACTGGTGGTGATGATGAGAATGAGCTTATTTTGGCTACAGTTCTTCAAGGCTTCTTTGATGTGGTTGCGCTTCTTCTCAGGTTTGTCTCCAAAGGCTCCTACTGTTGGTTGCTTTATCTCATATTGACTTTTGTTACCATTATTGCTTTGATAGTAGATACATATATCCACTCTCAAAACCATGTCAATGGTACACAATTTGTTTGTGTCTTTTCACCGTTGTTTATTTGAAATTATTTCTCAGTTTTTTGGCTGTACCACTGTTTGGCTAATTTTCCAGGAGCAATGTGGAGAAAAGAACAGCTCTTGAGAATTTAGATCTCATCCTTCTTTGTCTTGACGAGATTGTTGATGGGGGGTATGTCCTACCTCGATCTCTCCATTTAATTCTCCCTGATTTGTACAATGGTATTTTACTTTGTCATTTACTTTAGAAGGTTACAATTTTCATTTTTGTGTTTATAAGTGTATTCAAAATGTTTTGAATTACTGTTTTGGTTATATTCCAGCACAACAAAAGTTATATATATTATTTCCCCCAGAAGATGTAAAGGATGTGTGCTTCACTAAACCATGGAATAAGTACAATAGTGACTAACAGATGACCAAGTAGACTATTATATAGTTTATGGAAGTGTCACTTTAAAAAGTTTGTTTTTATTGTGGGAATTTGGAATTAAGAGTAAGATACATTTGATTGTGGAGTCCAACAAACTCGGGGGCACAAGGAAGAAAGAATGATATGCTGATTCTTGATAGTTTTGTGGATTGTATGCTTTTTCAAAGGTCGTATTTCCTTGTTACAGCTCTGTTACTGACAACTGTACATGTTATTTTTAGTGGATGCTGGTATTTCGAAAATGGTTATGATGTCATTCAAGTTTATTAAATGACATTGAAGTTTTTAGTTATGCTTGGAAGAATACATTTGATATAACAGTATAATCCAGTGAAGTTTTCTAATATCACGTTTCTTATTATTTATTTTAACTTTATCATGTTTCTTATTATGTATTTAACTTTCAGAATCATTCTGGAGACTGAAGCAAGTGTAATTGCTGGAAAAGTGGTGACCCATGGTGCTGATGGTGGAGGCGCACCCCTATCTGAGCAGGTCCTTGTGCTCCCTACCTTATCTGATCGTTCTCACAAATATTTTATCATTATTGCCTTAACGAATTGCAATGCATTTACTTCTAAAAGATTTGTCAGCATTAGCTGTAATGCAATGGTCTAATTTCAAGTATATTTGGCCTTGCAGACTATATCTCAAGCACTTGCATCTGCACGGGAACATTTAGCAAGATCACTTCTAAAATAATCATTTGTTTAATCCTTCCTTGCATTTGAGTTTTGTCACCTTACTGGTGATCCTTGGCATGTGTGATGCTTGGTGGTTGTGGACATTGTTTGAATCTTATGCTCATCACTTTTCTAAATTGTAATTTTTCAGTGGAATTACCTGCCATTTTGTCTTCCATTCCAAGCTAATCCAAATTCACATAACTAGGTTGGTTTCTTGATGCAAGCAAGTCTCAAAAAGTCTGAATATGGGGAAAAAAGGTTAAATAACACTGCACCAGAAAATTAAATTCTGTCTTGACTTTTCATGTTTTGTGTTTTTGCATAAATTTTGAAAAGTTCAGGAAGTAGGATATGGTAGTTTGTGTACCTCTTAAGGGTCACAGATTTATATAAGCTTGTTTGCATAAGCTGCTCTTGAAGGCATTTTTTTATAGTATTTTCAAGGAGGCAATCTTGAGTTATGCTAACAGAAAGTGGCATGTAGTTTTGTTTAAAGCGTTATAAATGCAAATGTAATTTAATATGGGATTTCAATCATTAATCCAGACCTGTGCATATCGTAGCAGCGTTGGGCTAATCATTGCTTCAATGTTTGACTAACATTTTGGGCTCCATGGAAATTCCGGTGAGATCCCAATTTAACTAATGGTACTTGAATTTAGATAGTTATTGACTATTGGAAGTTGCCCTTCAACAAATAGAAACAGTATGCTCAGTTTGCTCTATGTTGACTCATGTTTGCAATAGCTGCATAGAGATATATTTGCGCCATGAGAAACTTTTTACTTTGCCTCAACTCAAAGGTCAAACACAGGATTAGCTAATGCAAGACTTGTCTGTTTGGATGAAGGGGAATTATGCACAACGTGTTTTTTTATTTATATGGAAAATTTTGCAACTAGCTATTTGATTCTGATTAACTCCAATGATTTACTGTATTTTCAAAACATTTGTGACAAACATGAACTTCCTTTAAGACATCACTAACATGGCTTGATCTGATATGTCGGTTCATTATTTGTGAGCACTGTTTTAGTTAGGTTACTAAATTTATATCTGGGGGGTTGTTTTTCATTCCCACGCTGTCAAAATAATTAGTGCTTTTAAATACACCGTTTTGCTCATGTTATTGAACTTTGGGCATGTGAGATCTTTGTAAATGTCATGAATTTTTCTGTACTTCATTCTGAATGCATCTTTCCATAATTATGTCATCGCACTAGTAGACAATGCAGCTTTATCTTACCACCTTAGGTTTTGTGGTCATGACTAACTGTTTGCAGCTTAGGTTGTCAACTACACAACATGGGCTGACCACAACTACACAACTACGAAGTGAGAACCTACTATACATAAGTTGTAATTACTTGTTGAGTGGCCACTTCATATTTTATATAGACTACCAAACTCTCAGATCTGGGAAGACACATTTGTGATGGCTTCTACTATTCCTGGAATTCAACTTGAGTAGTGGTGAAGCCTAAATAGTAAATATCACAATGTGGGCCAAGATCATCTATCACATATATGGTCGGCGGAATGCAAAGGATTAGTAGACAAGGCTTGATGTAGATTTTAGAAGTGTTGGTGGTACAAATTATATTCCACAAAAGCAGTGTTTCTCGCCATAGGGGATACACTGCAATATTACACATTGGTGCAAAAGAAACCATTGGTCGCCAGTTCAACAGACTAGTAGCTAATTGTAGGACAATTGTATAAGTTCTCATTAGATGGCATCATCTGATATTTCATTCTAAACCATATGTGTCTTTTAATCCTTTGCAAATGCTATAACTGTTGAAGATTGTAATTAGGTTCGGTCTTCATAATTGTACTTAAGTCATAATGAAATATATTTATCAAAAGAAAGCAAAAATATTTTTTTATTAATTAAATTGACTTGTTAAAGCATTGGTTTCATGTTTGGGTCAATTGTCATAGGTCAAAAGAACTCCTCCATAAAGTTACCTTGCAAGGCCGACTTTCAAACTCATCCTCCAAAAGTCAGCTTCACAAACAAGTTCATGTCGGCTTATTTTACTATGTGAAACCACTATATATAGGCGTGAAAACTTCATTGAATTCATAGAGATACAACTTTGCAGAAATTTCAGAGACGTAAGTTCGGATATTTCAGAGATATGAGTTTGGTAATTTCAGTGATACTAGTTCGAAAATTTGTCAAAAGGTTTGGTGCATCTCAGTGGAAGGAAGTCAGATGAGGATATTATATATAGGACGTAACTACTAAACTTGACACATAATTGAAGTTTGGAACCATTATTGAGTTATCATCACAGAGTCGAAGATTGTTGCTACTTCTACAGGACCGAAGGCAGGGATATCTTTACAGGACCGAGACATGTCTTTGTTCCAAGACCGTGTTATCATATGTACGCTACCTATATCGGACTAAAGCATGAAGCCTCTCACAGGGCTATGTCACATGGAGGATCGAAGCATGATTGAGGCATAACACTAAAGATTGTCAAGGGTTATCGTATTGATGCAAGAAAGATGTGTTGGGTATATACTAAAGAGCGAAATACTACACACAGGACTCAGAACTGATGGATGGAAGAAGTCTTTGGTCTAGGTTGTGAGGGTCTTGGTCGTCTCAATTGTGTTTTTGAATATATTGAAGGAAGAATTCTTATTGGGTTTTCCCCTACGTAGGGGTTTTCCCTGGGTTGCATGCCTACATCTTGTGTCCTCCTTTATTTATTGTATGGCATTAGTCTTGATGATAAGAACAAGATAAATTGCAAGAAGAAAAACTAATAATGAAACATCACAAGATAATTTCATAATAAGAGAAATCAATTAATTTTCCACCCCATTGGATTTCTCAACATGGTTTCAGAGCTATGGTGAAAGAAGGTTGAAGATCACCTTGTTGGCAAGAAGGAAATGCAGTGTTTGAAGAAAAGGAAGAATATGATTTGAAATTTTTGAAGTGTAAGGAAGGCTTTGAGTTAGGGCAAGTATATGAATATGTGTCTAAGGCCAACAAAGCTCTAAACTATTTTGTGCAAGTCAAATAATCAAAGACAAAAGTTCCTAATGATAACCAAGAACTGTAGGACCCTTTTAGGACAATGAAGGCTACGACAACACTCAAGTAAGGGGTAGCGAAGTTGTTTAAAGGATTAGCGAAGGGCTTTGATGAGTGATCTCTTCCAACGTCTAAGAACCGTAGGCCTATATCCAAATTAACACAGGCAAAAATCCGAATGAAATTATGTGCTGAACAGTATCTGATCCTTACAACAAGTCTAATAGATTATCAAATCAAATGTATGTAGAGGGTACGTATATTTATTTTTATGAGCTTCTAGATTTTCAAAACTTTGATAGTCTAAGATAAATAGTGTAATCCCTGTATAAGGTCTATATTAGGATTCCATCCTCTATTGTTGTATAGAAAATCTAGATTAAAAATAAAATAAAATCATGTTCTTTGTAGCATATGTTTTGCTTGAAAGTATTTATTACAGGGATAAAAGATCATGGCTTAATACATAGAGAACACTTCAAGGAATCCTTACAACTTTGTTGAGGAACATCTCCAAGTATGTCTTAAGACTATACACTTTATGAAATTATCTTAATATAAAATATATGTTCATCATCTTTTAAAATTTGCATTACAATACTAATATCATTCTTATTTGGGTGATTAATCATTATATAAATCTACCCTCTTTATATCTTTGATCATTCTTGTGGAACCCTAAAAAGGTTCTTTGTAAAACCCTAACTTAAGGGTATGTCAATGATAATGTGTGAAACCCTAGCCTACTTAGGGTTATTGGTAAAGTCTAAGAAAATGTTATTCTTGATGTTTGAAGTTTTTGATGATGTCATGTTTGGGGTTTTGGTATGGTCATGAAAACCCTAATCTTTTAGGGTTGAATGGTGATGTCTGAAATCCCAAACCTGTGAAGTTTTGGTAAATTTGGTTTTTGCTATGTTATGTATTGAAACCCTAGATCTTTAGGGTTTGGTAGGGTTTATAAGCAAGACCCTTATTTTAGATAATGTCCTAGGAATGAATCCCTAGGTATATGTTTGTCCATCTGATCAAGTTTGATATATTGATATTTGTGTCATTAGGTTTGGCTGATATATGTTATGCTTATGCATGATGACAAAATCCTAGATATGTATATGTGTTGACCTAATTGTTGATGGTCATAAGTCTTAGGGTTTGGAACTAAGCCCTAGTTGAAGTTTGATTCTCTAGGATGATAATGTTTGTGAATTCTAGGGTTTTGTAAATAAACCTTAGTAGAAGTTCAATTCTCTAATATATGATGATAGTGTGATAATATGAGATTTATGAAAGATTGTTGAAATTTGAAATTAAGTTGTGATTGGTTTTGATTGTTGAAAGCTTAGTGTCTCATGTATGGAATCTAGGGTTGTGCGTTAAATCCTAATAGAAAGTCTAACACGTGAATTCTGAAAGTTGTTAGATGCATTGTTGAATTGCACTTGTTTGAATTGTTTCTAGGGTTTGCAATATGAAAAGTTTGTCATATCTTTGAAGGAAATATTGAAGCTCTAGATATTTTGAGACTGATATCTTGCATGAGTTACTTTAACTGATGTGGTCTAGGGTTTGTAATAAAACCCGAACAAGAAGTTGAAGTATAGAAGTATGTGTCTCTTGTTGATTATGAACATAAATATGTTTAAGTATTTGATGGCTAAAGTCTAATGCTTCCATTATTGAATGGTTCTGATATAGTTATCTTCATGCTTCTATATATGTTTTTGGTTGTACTTGCTGTCTAAGTTGTGTAGGGACATAAATCTTCAAAATGTTGAAGATATTAGTAAGCAAAGTGGACTTGATTGACAAACATGATAAATCAAGTTATATGAACAAGACGACTATGAGAAGAAGGATGGAAGCCATGAAAAATTCTCCGATGGTATAGAAAGAAGTTGATCTCCAGAGTTAAGGAGGAGTTTGGATAAAAGAAAAGGAGTATATCTCCCGATTTGGGAGGGAGAGCATATTATAGTCATGATGGATACATTGAAGAAGAAATGAAGAATGCATATTGAGGTGCTGTCGAAAGAAGGAAAGATGGATTTGGTTGCTACATGTGAAGTAGGAAAGGAGGTTGAATGATTGAGGAAACCTTTGTCAAGAATTTGGGAAGACTCGAAGTCCTCCTGTGATGAATTATGAGGGAACATCAAGAAGTTGGAAGGCCCTAAAGGTTTGTGTTTACTCATGAGTAGTTGAAATGTTGTTACTAATTGGGGTTGTCATTGTTCAGGTATATCTCTCGAATTTTTTGAAAAGGCATGCTTAATGTTAGACAGATTTGATGTGTTGAGGCTTTTAGGGTCCTATAAAGTATAGTGATCAATTGATGATTATCTGGTTATTTATTTTGGGAATCTGCTGATAAAATTTAGCCTACAAATACACCAGGTCTTATAGTCTAAATTGTCTTTGTACAAAGGTCCCTAGGAGGTCATCATTGAGATGTCATGAGTCAGCTGTCAGAATCCACCCTTTCCATTGCTAAAAGATGAAATGTCCCTAAAGTTATTTTTAATAGTTTTGATTTTAAATGAGTTTTAATTTTACAAAATATATATGTATTTTGTAAAATTATTTATTTGAAATATTAAACTTAAATCTAAAATAACTTAGAAAACCCAAACTCTAAACTATGGAACCATATTTGCCTTCATGCGTCAAGTCACAAGTCAAATCCATAAAGTCAAAGTAAATTGTGTCCCCACCCGTCACTTAACTATTAAATCACCTTATTCTTTCATGGCTCGAGATATGTGCAAAATAAACCAATGGTTATTAATACTTAACTATTAAATCACCTTATTCTTTCATGGCTCGAGATATGTGCAAAATAAATCAATGGTTATTGATGGATTTTGGGGCCCTGCCTTTTCGACATTTAACTAGGGGGTTTCGAAAAAGCAGTTTTTGGTGGATTTAAGGGCGCTTGCCTTTTCGACATTTAACTAGGGGGGTTCTGAAAAAGCAATTTCACATTTACTGCTTTTTACAATCACCCTCTTTCTTATCTCAGACTTCCCCCCTTCCCAAACCATTTACTACCTACCCCACTCCGAAAACCATTTATTGTATTGATTTGAATCTTATGATGTATGGTGAGAAGGTCAATGATTCTGTTTGATTAATCAAATTTCTCTGGAGTTGGAGCTTGGATTCCTCTAAAGCTTGGGTGATATATTTATAAAATAACTTTACGGATGTCAGGCTAAGTAAGAATAAGACTGAGGTGAACAAGACCGAGGTAAAAAGGAGACTTACAGGTGTGAAATGAGGTTACAAGTGAAAGTAAAAGGAGGCTCAACAAACTATTTTGAGATTGAAAATAATTTTAATTATTTTTAAAATCAAAACCATAGGAGCAAAACCAACAAAAGCTTTACTTTGAAAATCCATGAGAAGGAAAAAGATCCATGAGAAGGAAAAAGAAGGCATGTAATGGATGGATTTACGGGATGAAATTATTTGAGGAGGAGATATTTTGAGGATTTCATTTAGTAAATTCAAGAAAATAGAGAAATATGAAATTCATTTATGGAATATTTGAAAAATATTTCCTTCCAAAATATTTTATGACATTGGTGAAGCATTGTCAAAGAGTGACATAAAATCATTAGTAAATTTAATCAATTGACGAATTTTTAAGGACAACTTCACAAACCCCAGATTTTAAGGCACAAAATTATCAGTTGAAAGACAAATGGCAGAAAATCAACAGCTCTAGATTTCAAGGGCATGAAGATATCAACAGCAAAGCAACAACCTTTTCAGTCCAAGTCATCACCAGAATCCTCGAAATTAGTGCCAGAGAGCTTCAACAGTTTAATTCTCCTATATTCTTGTACTATTTTTGTAAACAAATTTTTAGGATATTTTGTAGAAACATCTTGATATTTAAAATCAAGATATTTTGATGAAAATTGTATAAATACTTCATATATTGAAGTACAAAGGGTTGGAACTCGTGTGAAGAAAGCAAATCTTTGATGTAAATATGTACATTTAATGAAGTGATCATTTCCATTAATACAGAAAGTTTGTTCCAAGATTCTTGTGTCAGGCAATTGGTGAAGTTTCATCTCTTGTAAAATTGTTATTTTTCCAGTTTCCCATATGTTTTTTTTTGTCTCTATTGTTTAAAGAAGATTAAGGGCTGAATTTGTTTAAATACACTCTGCTATGGCTTATAAACAATTTATGTCTTCACTCTAATATTAAGTATAGAATCCATCATAGCATGCTCTATATTTAATTGAATCTAACTCTTTTCATCCCATTCACCCCACAAATGCTCTAAAGATCCAAAAGTCTGCCTACCTTGCCCTGCTACATCTGTTCTGACATTTTTGTATTTGATCACCCTAAGACTTATGACTCCATTGCCCAATGGACTTTCCTTGTAGTTTCAATCAAATCGTTGAAAAAACCAAACTCAAAACTCAATAACTAGCCTGATATCTCAGAATAACAAATCTAAATCATATAGAGAGATCCCTCTCTAAAGTTGGAAGGGATAGATCCCAACATCCAAAGCGGTTTTGTGGTTACCTCTGGGTTTCTCTCACAATTACATAGTGATAACAAAGGCCTTGTGTGTGAGACACATTGCATGTGAGGACATCAAGCTGACGCTTTATGTTGATGTTTATATTGCGAAGTAAGGAGGGTGGTGTTCGTCATAGAGCTCTGACCTCAGATATGCATTCGGATCCCTGGGTTGATGGTTAACAAGTAAGCTTGATGGTATCTAGAATGGCTGAAAGCTTTAGTCCATATTAGTCCCACCTGGATAGATTGCCCTAGTCAGAAATCTAGTCCATGGTATTCCGGTGCCTAAACTCTTCGTAGATCATGTGTTTTGAGATTTTTCATGTACCTCCATAGATGTATGTAAGAATGAATACCTCCCTAGTTAAGAGGGAGTGTTGAAGAATGTAACTAGGTTCGGTCTTCATAATTGTACTTAAGTCATAATGAAATATATTTATCAAAATAAAGAAAAAATAATTTTTTATTAATTAAATTGACTTGTTAAAGCATGGGTTTCATGCTTGGGTCAATTGTCATAGGTCAAGCCTCCATTGTAGGCTTTAGGATTTTTTTTATTTAAGTCAAAGTCTAATTTATTTTGTCAAAATAACTCCTCCATCAAGTCACCTTGCAAGGTCGACCTTCAAACTCATCCTCCAAAAGTCGGCTTCACAAACAAGTTCATGTCAACTTATTTTACTATGGGAAACCACTATATATAGGCATGTAAACTTCGTTGAAATCACAAAGATACAACTTCGCAGAAATTTCAGAGACATAAGTTCGGATATTTCAAAGATATGAGTTTGGTAATTTCAATGATACTAGTTTGGAAATTTCAGAGAAAAGGTTTGGTGCATATCAATGGAAGGAAGCCGGATGAGGAGATTATAGACAGGTCGTAATTACTAAAGCTAACACATAATCAAAGTCTGGAATCATTACCAAGTCATCATCACCGAGTCGAAGATTGTTGCTACTTCTACATGATTGAAGACAGGGATATCTTTATAGGACCAAGACATGTCTTTATTACAAGACTGTGTTATCATATGTACGCTACCTATACTAGACCAACATGAACCCTATTATGGGACTGTGTCATTACATGGAGGATCGAAGCATGATTGAGGCATAACACTGAAGATTGTCAAGGGTTATCATATTGATGCAAGAAATATGTATTGAGTATATACTAAACAACGAAATACTACACACAGGACCTAGAACTGAAGAATAATGTAACAACGTTGACTTGATGGATGGAAGAAGTCTTTGGTCTAGGTTGTGGGGGTCTTGGTCGTCTCAATTGTGTTTTTAAATGTACTGAAGGAAGACTTGTTGACTGGGTTTTCCCCTACGTAGGGGTTTTTCCCTCAATGCGCGCCTACATCTTGTGTCCTCCTTTGTTTATTGTATGGCATTAGTTGTGATGATAAGAACAAGATAAATTGCAAGAAGAAAAACTAATAATGAAACATCACAATATAATGTCATAATAAGAGAAATCAATTAACTTGCCACCCCATTGGATTTCTCAACAAGAATAGGGTTGCTATGGTGAAAAGGCTTATGCCAGAACTAACTATTTTACAAGCAAGTCTATGGTGGTGTTGTCAGGATTACAACAACCCCCTTTTGTTTTGTGCATAAGGAAAAAACAAAAGTCCTAAACAATTTTTTTATTGTTTTTCCTAAAAAATCCAAAAAAGCTTTCAAAAATTAAAGAAAAACATCAAAAAATAGTTTCCACTACAAAGATGGATACTTTTTCCATTACATCTCCTAAGGCCTCAACGACACCTATTTCCACCAAGATCCTTGGGAATCCTTTTCGTTCAAACTAGTTTTTGAATTAGAAACATTTCATAATACAATTCCTTCTTTAACAGATTACTATTTCAAGTCTTAGACCAAGTCAGTAATGAGAAGAACAAAGAAAAGAAAGCATGGTTCTTTAGACACTGTGTCCGAATTTAGTTGGAAAGCTTAGGGAGATGTAAAAGAGAAGGCCCAAGAATCTTCCCAGGTCCTAGGAGCTTTTGTAAATTATAACCAATATCATCTAAATGAGCTTGCAACCTCATACGACAATAGTCTACAGAAAATTAAAGTATTAGAGAAGCAATTAGATAAGAGTGGATTATTTAATGAAGAAAACTGACAAATGTACTTTGCAACTGATTTGCAGAGTACTTTTAGGTGGAATTGAAAGAGTTATAGATCGATCGATCAGAGGATGAGAAAAAGTACTCTTTCAGAACGTGCCACCCATAGATCAAATTAAACAAAGTTTAGCGATATTCTAGAAAATTACAAGTCATAACTATGAAAGCATCAAAATGTCAATCAATGGGTAGGTATTAGTGTAAATGAACCAATTTCATTGGATGAGGTCATGATATAATTTTGTAAGTCGTGGTTAGTGATGATCATAATCTCCAATTAAATACAATCCAATCCAATCACAAAGTTTTGTAAATGATGAAAACAACCAAAATCTATTGTTATGAGCTCTCACGGTTGTGATACTATTGGAATAAACACTGATCTAGGTGGTTGATGGAATTAGGTTTGAGAGGAGTGCCTCCAGGAATAGGAAAAAAGGTGGTGCATGGTCATTTGGGTTCCTTTATCTATGCTTTGGAAATAATCCTTTTAGGAGGGTCTCTTTGTGGTCTAAATTCCCCTCAAATTGTTAACCTCTTCTCTTCCCCTTTGAAGCTAATTATAGCAATATAGAGTAGTTGGTAATAGCCTTGAACCAACCAAGACTAAGTCTTGTGGGAAAAGAAATACTAATCCTCTTTATTTTAATTGCTTCAAACAACAATGCTTTCTCACAAGGGCTCAAAAGGAAGCTTGCAAAGCTGAAGTCTTTTATCACTCCATGTTTCCTCTAACAATTAAGAAGGATATGAACATTCTCAGGGTTCAGTTTACTAGAAAAGAAATAAGGTACCCTGAGACCTAATAGAAGATTATTTACAGGTTGGGTGGAGGACCCAGGGTTCTCTAGAACACATGACACTAAGTTCTTAAAAGAAAAAGAGATTTTCTACTTTAACTAAATCCTCCATTGCTTAGGTCGTAGAGGAAAGGGGAACCCAACAAGAAATTCTACATAAAATGGGAAAATTTTGGACAAAAGATTCAAATGACTCGGAAAAGTTGTCTGAGTAAAGTTCAAAGCCTTGTTCAAATAAGGAAAGACAAATGAGACTAGGAAAGAGAAAACGAAGCATTCAAACACAAGAGGAACTCTTTCAAACTGAATAGTTATTTAGGAGAACATGGAATAGAAAAGACAACTTGCAACAAGAGGTGCTATGAATATCCAACCTCTAAACCTTGTCTGACTAACTTACTTTGCTCCTTGGCTGATTTTTCTCCCAAGACATTTTTAAGTTCTTTAATTTCTAGACAATCCATGTCCTTTATAAAATATTGCATAGACAAATATATAACAATTGGATAGTTATCATGGAATTTAATGAACTTGAAAAACAAACTGAAGCCATGCTTTTGGACACGTTGTAGTCTGGTTTTTCTTAATGGCAGACAAGAGGATTTATAATTGTAAACCCTTTTATATAGTAAATATAGACTTTACCTCAGACAATAAAACAAAAAAATGAAATAAAGTTAATTTCGCTGCATGTACAAAGATATTTTTGATGTAATGTAATTCAAAAAAAATTCAAATTCTAAAAGTTTGAAATAATGCTCATTTCAAATTTCAATTATAAATGTGGAGTCAACATATGGAAAACACATTTGTATATAATAAATTGTTGAAATATACATGTAGTGGAGATAAAAAGCACACTAAAACCATAATGTAGCTCCATTGATTAACTAGAAATTGAAAACTGAAAAAGTTTTGTCACTTTTATCTTTAGTGAATGAAAAAATGTACATTCACATTAAGAATGCCCTTGATGCATGATTCACTTGGATTACATTCAAAAAATATGACACTCAACTAGAAAAAAAATGGTTGGCCTACCATTAAAATTCCTTGAAGACAAATTAAATGGTGGTTGTGATGTGCTAGAACACATTTTCAAAATAAAAAACATCAAGAATAAATAAATAAGGTAGATTTCCTACAATGAGTGATAGTTTGATGGTGACCATATTGATTGTAAGGTTTCCACCTTCCTATAAGCATTTTCTAGAAACTATTCATTTGATTTATAAGTTGGAAAAGACTACATTTAATAAATTGAGTGAGTTATTGGTTAAACATGATAAAACATTTGGGAAAAAGAAACAATCAAGTGAAAATGTCTTTCATGTGGGATCAAGTTCAAGTAAGACATCACCTAAAATTTAAAGAGGAAGAGGTGCTCACATTAACACTAAAAACTTCATTGACAATCCAAATTAGTATTCTTAGTGCAATAATTGATAGGTTAATTTCTCAACACTTAATATGTCAATTTAGGTTTTGTAATCTTCGAGGAACGACACAATTTATGTTGGAACAAGACTTTTGGGAACTTGCAAATGAACCTCTGTCTATCTAGACAATCCAATCAATGATCACTTTCAGTCCCTACCAAAACACAATCTCTTGAATTTAATCAATGTAACTCCTAGTGGAATTATTCAACATAACATATAAAGGAAACCTTAACTAATAGCCACTGAGCTCTTTGATTATGGATTTGTATGGATTGAGAGGCTCAAGGTTCGACTCAATTGTCACAAAAGACATCAAGAACCTCTGTGGTTTATCTTCTAAATCAAGAAAGAACAAGGCTCCCAATTTTTTCCCCTTATGGGTTGAGGGACTTAAGGTTTGACTCAATTGTCCATAAGACAAAGGAGATCAAGAGCCCATGCAATTTATTCACACATGAAGCAAAATAAGGATAGATTTCCTTGTCATGACCCCTTCGGGGCTCATATACTTAGTGCTTTGCTCAATTGTCCAGAAGACAAAGGGGCTTAGAATCTTGTTGCAATCATCAAGCAAAAAGTATTTAGGCTAAAAAAAACTCACTCTTTAAGTAGTGCTGCAAAAATCTACCAATCAATAATAAAAGGGCAATAGAACCTAGTCTTGAATCTTGCCAAAGTTCTTAACCATTAAATCACTTTGTTATTAGCATGAATACACTCCAAAAATTAGGGAAGCGTAGCTTGTCTCAAGTTATGCTTTAATAACTATTCATATTTAGTTCATTATAAATAAAAATTAACTCTTGTAATATATATAGAAACAAAATATAAAATAACCCAGATCCAAGGCTTCATCGATCATGCAGGTCTATGTAAATATTGAAGCATATAAACTTAAATCTGTTACAACCATGACTGATACACCAACTATATTGAAGTTATAGTCAATGCCATGAACTTATATATCAGTAAAAGAGATAACACAATTACATTAATAGTCCAACAATAGTTGAATACCCAAGTTTTGTTTGAGAGGTAAATATTCAAATAACTTGTAGCTTAGAATCCATTAATATAAAATTAGATTAAGATTATAGGATACTTTTAAATCCTTTTAACGGTGTCCTTCATGAAAAGTTAACTTGTGAAAAATCAACGAAACCCTGCCTATAGAAAACATAATATCATTTACATCAAAGGCAACCTTAAAAAGGAATATTGATAACACTTAGTTCTGTCCAATCAAATCACAACTCAAGAATCATATCAGAAGGCACATTATAGTCTTAGTTCATCATGCATTTTCAGATCTACGCACACCAATTCATATGCTCAAAGATAAAACAAGAAACCCTTGTGCTATTTAAGCTTGGATTTAAATAATATAAGATCACACAAACCACACCTCATTCAAACCATAAATATGAAAATCCACACATTAGATCATAAAATAAACAAGGAAAGAGAGGGCAACGAGCTGTGTTGGTGGGCCCAAGCCAACCAACTCATCCCTCATGAGAAACTTAATTAAGATCTCAAAGAATGCACAAATAAAGAATCTCCAATAGGGTAGTCTTTGTATTAGAAGAAAAGCTCCACAGTTACATAAGTAAAAGAAACAAGAATTTCAAACTTAGTAGTCATCTCAAGGAACCATCCCACAGGAGAAAACTACTGAAAGATCTTCACTCTTAGAACTCTTTTCTGAAATTTCTTTTCAAACCCTCCAATCAAGGATTTTGCCCTAATATTTATACAAGGGCCACATCGAATTGAGACAATTTTCCAAAAATCTACCCAATAAATCATGATAAATCTTACAAATGATTAATTTGTAGGTATCATACAAATCAGATCAGGTGGCATTAATTTAGCATGAGATCCTTTGAAAATAGCTTGGCTGGTTCAATTTTTCTAATTGATTGCTTAGTTTGGGCATAACTGTACCTTGAAGCAACTTGAAATTTTCTTTTGAAAAAACCTTGAATTTCTCCCAATCTGTGTATTTTCTGAAGATAATCAAATTTGTAGCCTAATTGGGGATGTGCTGAGAAAAACCCATGTTTTAGTTTTCCCAAATTCTTCTCCATTTGCTAAAAAATTGCACCCAAATTTGATGAACCAATTTTGCATGACATAAGTTTTTTGAGTTGTTGATCCTTGTTTGGAGGCTTCTAAAACTGACTTGGATACAAAGTAAACAACATAGAACCATGTTGTCGATGTTAGAAACATAACCCATGTTCCGAAATCTTCCATAAGGTCGCATGGACATGCCAACCTTAGACGCTGGTTGCAAGACTTGTGTAATAACCCCTGGTTGACTTTCCATGTAAATGGGAGGACATTATAAAGACAAAAATAAGGCCAAGGTCATGGGACAAGTTTTCCATGTTGAATGGAGGGACGAACATTAAAATAAGAATCACTTATGGTTAATTAATGGCTATGGAAATTGACATTGGCGCTGGAAAAAGGTAAAGAGCAATAAATGACAATTAATTCAAAGAAATAAAGGAAAATAGGAGAAATGGAAGATGAAGAGACAAGAATATATGCATGAAAGGGAAATTAAAGAGAAAATAAAGGAAAATTAAATAAAAGAGGAAAAGAAAGGAAGAGACATCAGACATCAATGATAAAAAGACATATGAGAAACAATTGACAACTTTTGATCAGTGTCAGCTTTTGAAAACTTTAGTTTTTCCAAGGAAGAATTCAAACTCTAAGAGGAGAGAGAGTGCACTTGGACATAACAAAAGAATTAAGAAAATGACAAGCATGTTGAAGGAAATGTAACTAGGCTAGGTCTTCATAAATGTAATTTTGATATTTGTATTTATTCAAGAAAAGAGAAATTATTTTTGTAATATTTGTCAGAGAGTTTCTTGCTTATTGAAAATAGGTCAAGTACATTTTAAAGTGCTTCTAGAAAGTCAAAGTCAAAATGTAATTATGATAAGGCCCTTTGAGGGCATGTTACATCATGTATGTCATCATACAAGGTCATGGGAACACCTCCAAGCATAGTCAAATCCTCTCCTAGCATCAACAAAGCAACAAAACGATGAATAAAAGTTGAATTATAGTGCAAACTGTAAGTCGGCCTAATGGACAGTCATGTCGGCTTGAAGAGGAGGGACAAACCTCTATTTATAGAAGTTGTCCACTCCTCAAAAGGACAACGAACTATCTCTGAAATCCGCAAGCAAAAGAAGACTAAGAAGGACGAAGAAAAGACAAGATAAAAGGTCTAACAAGGCAACGAAGAGAAGAGGAAGAACAACGAAGATTGAGACGTTGTTTCTAGGGTTTATATAGTCACACGTGTGAAGGAATAAGGGACAGTCTGTGGCTACATCAGCAGTAATATTACAATGATATATTTTCTATTGTTTGGGCTAGTAACTAGGCCTACAAAGGCCTCCTACTCCAGCGTGGAAGGAAGACTCTCAAGCGAAGGAAAGAAGGGCATGTGAACCTAGTGATCCTCCCCCACATGAAAAGACTAGGGCTGTAGTGCTGTCACACTCAAAAGGAACTTAGATGACCTAGAGAAGGAGTGAATATCCTTAGGTGAAGGATATCACTAAGTAGAAGTATCTCCCATGGAAGACCTACTTACTATAGAAGGAAGAAAAAAGTGCCAGAAGAAGGAACAGAGCGTTGGAAGGAGTTGACTTGTGCTTGGAGGATCCTATAGTCAAGTTTCTAGGGTTTGGAAGTTATTCAAATAAGAAGCTTCAATAAGATAAAACTTACAAAGGGTTTTCCTCTCAAGGGTGGAGAGGTTTTGTCCCTGGTAGAGAGCCAAACTTTGTGTTCTTGTTATTTTGTTTTGGTAGCAGTTTGATAAAATACACACATATGCACTAATAATAATAAGAGGAAGAACCATAAGCTAACAAGAAAAGTAAAAAGACTGCACAAATTGTTATCAAGTAACAAAGAATCATCACAACACTACTTTTCCCTGGGTTCTTCAACATGGTATCAAAGGGTTAAGTGACACATCAAGGAAAGGGAAACTCAAGAATGCTCATCAAAAGAAGCATCTACAAAGTTGAAGCATCAAGCATAGAAGTCTCAACCACTTCAAGGACAATAAGGGCCTACAATCCATCATTCATCAAGGAGGTCTACAAAGCTAGAATAATAGCCTTATATAAAGGCACCTACAAAGAAGAGCATATTGAAGACCTACATCAAGCTACAAGTCTTCAAGCAAATCTCATCACCAAGCAAGTCCACTTGAAGGCAACTTTAAGAACATCAAGATCCAGGGAAGACTAGCCATCAAGTCTTCAAGGAAGAAGCCAATCCATTACATCTCAAAATATATCAAGTAAGTACATGTCCCCCTCTGAATATACATCAATGTATCTTTTCAAGGAAAGCAATAAATTGGTAGGTAGCAATAACTTTCTTGCATGGAAGAAGAGGATTGACCTACTACTCAAGGAGAATGAACTCCTAAAGCATGTCAAAGGGAATATCACTATCCCCGCTAAGGAACAGACTCAAGCCTTAGCCAAGTACAATAAGGATGAGACAATAGCTCAAAGGATTCTAATAGAATCAATTAAAGACTCTCTCATTCCCTATGTCTCCAAGTTTGAGACATCGAAATAAATTTATGAGAAGCTAGTAGAACTATTCTTGGTATCCACAACCAGAGAAGTAATATCTTTGAGGAATGAATTGTATAAGATGAAGATAAAAAAGGAAGGAATAACTCCCTACTTCATGAAAATATCTGAAATGATAGATCAACTTCAAGAGCTTAGGGAAGTCATGTATGACAGAGAGATGACAACTATTGTACTCAATATTCTACCTGAGGAGTGGGGAAACTTCACATCTAGCATTTATGATAAGAAGGAAGCAACCACTCTCAGTGAAATGTGGTCTCTATGCAGGACAAAGGAAATCTGACTTAAGGCAAAAGAAGATGTGGGAACAAGGGGGCAAGCATTTGCTACCATGGCAAAAAAAGGGTAAATCTGGCAAGTTTGGTCCACGAAGAACAAACAACAAAGACATGTCCAAGATCCAATGCTTTGGATGCCAAGAATATGGACACTACAAAAAGAATTGTCCTAAGCTTAAGAAGGACAACAATAACAAAAGGAAGAGGGAAGAAGCTCACATAACTCAAGAGATGAAAGAAGAAGGAAAGAAGCAAAAGAAGGAAGATCCTCCAGATCTCTACTATGACTAGGTCAAACTCTTTACTTCTAGACTTGTTTTAAAGTTTTGAGTAGAATAGGAGCATGTAGGAATAAATTAAATTTCATGGCTAGAATCACCCTCTAGAATCTAGTAGCATGATGTACATAGAGTTCTAGACACTCATGTAGATGTAGCATTTATAAGAAGAACAAAAATGCGTAAGTAGAAATATCTTCTAGAATATAGGAGCATGGCATATATAACTCAATATATTCATGTAGAAGAAGCATACCTGGTATAAGACCTCATATATGATGAAAGAAAATTGGTCATGATAAGAATCTTATAAAACCTACATCATCAAAAAGAAAGGAAACATTTGCAAGGCAAGGATCTTTGAGATTGTATGATGGAATCTTCAAAAGAAGGTTCATGAACCAAGGCAGATTTCTCATTGGGAATCCCATTCATGGGATTCAAGAAAAAGGGATGATAGGCAAGGAAGCTAAGATGAAGCAAGAAGGGCCACACCAAGGTCAATTGAATGAAGCAAGGATGATCAAAGGAGAATCAAGATGAGGTATGTATGCATCAAAGTTTAAGTCATGTTATCATTGGTAGATTATTGAGTCATGGGTATAGTTCTATAACATGAACAAGCATGAAATAATCTCTTTCACGAAGGACATGCTCGAAGGCATGCACTACAATGCGATGAAGGTCAACAAAAGAATATGCTCACATAAGGAGCATAAGATTTCTGACTAAGAAGCAAAAAGAAATGCTAACAAGTCCATAAAGTAAGAAATTAAGGAATGCTCTCACATGAAGCATTAGATGGTTGACCTATCTATCCAAGGAGAAGAAAATAAAGAATAGATCAAGCATGTGAAGAACACCATGATCACCGAGAATCACTATCTGACAAAGGCCTTGAAGATTTCTCCCGCAAGAAGGAAGGACAACTCTGATAAAGAAAGGACCCTTGACACGTATGAAGGCCTTGGAAATACAAAAGGTGCAGATAACTGATTCTACTCTACAAAGATGTCGTGATGAAGAAGCCATCCAAAAAAATAAAAAGAAATGTTGAAGCAATATCAGGATGAAGTCATGATGGCTACTAGGTCAAAGCATGTAACCTAGCAAGTACTATGAAGAATACATGAGAAGAGTATTCCGAAGCATGGAAAAGATGACAAAGGAGTAGCCAATATGACAAGAAAATCTGATAGTCACTTTCCACGAAGCAATGACATGACAAACCAAGAATTAAAGTGATCGATGGATGGTGCCCTACCTAGAAGAAGTTCGAACAAAGACTTAATGACATCAAGAAAGAAAGGAGATCAAGCCGCTAAAGGACCCACGAAGAGAAGTTGTTGATGAAGGAAAGAGTCTCCAGTTAAGAGGGAGCTCTGACAGGTCCCTAATCAAGAGGGAGTTTTTGGATCACCCATGATTACAAAGGAGTGACAATTGTGTTTTCCATTTCATGGGTCATGCACTAGACCAGGACTAACAACCATAAGTTTAGATGAAGGCCATGAATGGAAATGTAGACATAAGATAGAAACCAAATTCCTGTCTTCATTTGGGAAGACATAATGGGAGGAGTAGATAATCATCTAGCATCCGATACTCTTTGAGGATGTGTAGGGAATCCAAGACAAGAGTAGGAAAGATGCCCCATATTTTTTGAGGGTTGGGAACTCAAGATAAGAATAGTTCTAGAAGGTCATACTCGGAGAACCACCGGGTGGGTATGTACCTTGAGAGACAATGATGAAGATGTCTATAAATCATTGGTCTCGCCAGCGTTGTAGTTCATGGTCTAATAAAGAGATGGAGCTTTTAGTCAAGGACTTGCACTATGACAATGCTGATGGATATGATGCTATAACAGATGGATTAGAAATCCAGTTTCTCTTATGTGAATTCTTCAAGATTGAAAATTGCCAAACACCTTGTAATGTTGTATGAATACCTCCATAGTTAAGAGGGAGTGTTGAAGGAAATGTAACTAGGCTAGGTCTACATAATGTAATTTTGATATTTGTATTTATTCAAGAAAAGATAAATTATTTTTGTAAAATTTGTCAATGAGTTTCTTGCTCATTGAAAATAGGACAAGCACATTTTAAAGTGCTTCTAGAAAGTCAAAGTCAAAATGTAATTATGATAAGACCCTTTGAGGGCATGTTACATCATGTATGTCATCATACAAGGTCATGGGAACACCTCCAAGAATAGTCAAATCCTCTTCTAGCATCAACAAAGTAGCAAAACAATGAATAAAAGTTGAATTATAGTGCAAACTGTAAGTCGGCCTAATGGATAGTCATGTTAGCTTGAAGAGGAGGGACAAACCTCTATTTATAGAGGCTATCCACTCCTCAAAAGGACAACAAACTATCTCTTAAATCTGCAAGCAAAATAAGACTAAGAAGGATGAAGAAAAGACAAGATAAAAGGTCTAACAAGGCAGGGAAGAGAAGAGGAAGAACATTGAAGATTGAGAGGTTGTTTCTAGGGTTTATACAATCACACATGCAAAGGAATAAGGGACAGTCTGTAGCTACATCAACAATAATATTACAATGATATATTTTCTATTGTTTGGGCTAGTAACTAGGCCTAAAAAGGCCTCCTACTCTAGCGTGGAAGGAAGACCATCGAGTGAAGGAAAGAAGGGCATGTGAACCTAGTGATCCTCCCCCATGTGCAAACACTAGGGTTGCAGTGTTGTCACACTCAAAAGGAACTCAGATGACCTAGAGAAGGAGTGAATATCCTTAGGTGAAGGATATCACTAAGTAGAAGTATCTCTCCTAGAAGACCTACTTACTATAGAAGGAAGAACGAAGTGCTAGAAGAAGGAGCAGAGTGTCGGAAGACAAAGTTCCATGTGCCAAAATTTATAGTGCAGAAAGAGGAAGGATTTGACTTGTGCTTGGAGGATCCTATATTCAAGGGTCTAGGGTTGACAATTTTTCAAATAAGAAGCTTCAATAAGAGAAAACTTACAAAGGGTTTTCCTCTCAAGAGTGGAGAGGTTTTGTGCTTGGTAGAAGGCCAAACTTGTGTTTTTGTTAATTTTTTTGGTAGCAATTTGTTGAAGTACACAAATATGCACTAATAATGAGAAGAAGAAGCATAAGATAACAAGAAAAGTAAAAAGACTCCAAAAATTGTTATCAAGTAACGAAGAATCATCACAACACTACTCTGCCTAGATTCTTCAACAAAGAAAAGGAAAGTAAGGGAGCACAAGGAGAAGATTGGAAGAGAAACTAAAACGAAGAATATTTTGTAGGTAACAGTTGCATGTGTGATTTCCTTGCTGGGATTTGAATGCATGATGCATGCATTTGGTTTACATGATTATTTTGCTGTCATTGAAAAGGGATTTTTTGCTTGGATTGAAAGTGGTTGCAGCCTTACCTTTCCATTTTTTGGATAGACATGGTGTGATGGGATTCATTCGTGGTTGAACTTTGGATTGCCGTGATATTTTGGATCTGGGTGAGGTGGTGTCAAGAAAATCCCAAGAGTTGGGGGTGGAGATGGTTTTCTCAAAGAAGCCCTTGACAGGTGGGTGGAGTCAGGAAAATTCCTTTAGGTATGGTGAAGAAATTTTGATGCATCCAAGCTTTTGTTGGTTTGGTGATTTTTAGACCAGTTTAGGTAAAATCACTGTGGTTGAGGGTTGAGGTGGTTTAGCCTCTAGATTCCCTGGTTGGTTTTGATTTGGTTTATCCCATGAGATCCCACATTCATGTTTGGAATATGGCACATGGGTGATTAGTTAAAAGAGATATTTGGTTCAACCCAATCTATGGTCAAGTGGTATGTGGAAGTCCCTGACTTGGTTGGCTTTATGCATATGTTATTAAGTGTTACTTCTTATTGAGATTAATGGGCACATGTATTGGTTATTGTGTTGATTTTATGAGTGGTTTGTCATGGCTTCATTATGGTTAAATGTTGGTTGTAGGCATGGTTAAATGATGTGCTCCTGTTATGGATCTTGTTCACGATTCGATAAGTCATTGAATGGTTATATGAATGCATGAGATAACAAGTACTTAATGCAACTAGCTTGAGAGGGCACTGAACCTTCTTGACGACTCTCTCGTGAAACTAATGAGACAATGAACATATGTGCATCCACAACTTGTAGCTACCATGTTTAACATATGTTTGTTTAAGTGTTTATCATGTGTTTGGTATATTTGGGCAAGATATGAGACTAAGTATAGGTTATGCATATTTATTATTATCTTAGACTTGATTTTAGAGAGTTCTGGGCAGTGGCCTGTTGGCTAGCCCTGAAAATGTGGCACTGAATCTCCAACCACAGTCTCTTAACTGAGAAATATCCACTGTAGCTTCATGAATGAAGGTTTGTGCATGTGACTGGAGCCTTTTGGCTGCATGCACAACTTGGGATGCATGTGACTGGGCTATAAGGTCAGGTGAAAAGAAATTTCTAGCTCAGGGAAATATCATATGTGGATTTGTCTAACATCTAGGTGATCAAGTGTCCCTAGGAGGTTTTAGTAAAGTTTCAGGACATTGGACCCCACTTCCATAACTGGGACTTGGATATTGGGTCATGAATAGTAACTATCGTCTCATGTTTACCCTGGTGAGCTCGTAAAAGTGGGTAAATGTGGGGTGGGGTGTTACAGAGTGGTATGAAAGCAAGGTTGCAACACCGGACCTCGGGGTAAAATATGATTGTCATGTAGGTTTATATGTTTATCATACATGCGTGATAGTTGATTTGTTGTTATCTGCGTTGCGGTCATATGCATGCTGATTATTGTAATTGTGGTGATTGCATGACAATTAAGTTATTGATATTATTATGTATCATGCTAATCTGGACTGAATTGTACATATGTAATAGCCTCCCCTGAGATACATTAAGGCATGATTTGGTCATGTCCTTTATTTAGTTTATCTAACATGATATGATTGCAAGACAATAAAAGACCATAGATAAAGAGCAAGATGGTGGATTATAGTTACATGACTCCCTATGTAGGCCTGAAGTGAAATCAGTGGAATGGGAAAAATCAGTTGAGCAACAAGGAGAGGAATATTTTCTTGACCTAGTAGGTACATTGAGGAGTTTGATGGAAAATATTAGAAGCTGTAAAGTAGATAATAACAAGTTGATTGAGGCACAAGAAAGACTTGCAAAATCTCAATAAAAGCAAATTGAAGCCAATGCAGTTTCTTAAGAGGCTTTTATAGTTTCAAAAACAGGGATAACTGGGGACAAGTCATGGAGATAGACAAGAGGAAAAGACTAATGGGGCACATGGTAGCAAGTATCATAAAAGGTACAAGATGGACTATGATAACATAATAAAAGGTGGGAGATCCTTGAGTACATATGGATTTTATTCTAGCTCTTCTTTCATGTGACATCATCGCCATCACCGCCAACATCATAGGAGGAGCGAGTATTTGTCAGAGGAATTCAAGAAAGCCAAGCCTCCTACTTTTGATGGGGAAATCAAGAAATCAAAAGATGTAGAAGCATGGCTGCTTGGGATGAAGAAATTTTTTCAAAATGCATGATTACTTAGAGAACATGAAAATCAAGATAGCTACTTTCAGTCTCAAGGGAAAAACATATATCTGGTGGGAAGATGTTAAGAATGTCAGAGGCATAAGAAAAGAGAAGCTGACTTGGGATGAGTTTGAAAGACTCTTCAGGAAGAAGTACCTGTTTGAGAGGTATTATTATGGAAAGGTCAAGGAGTTTTATGAGCTCAAGATGGGTTCTATGGAAGATGAAGACTGCACAACCAAATTTCTAGAGTTGTTGAGGTACGTGCCCTATCTCAAGGATGAGAAACAAAGATCCAAAGGTTCATAATTGGATTTCCTTTGTCATTCAAAGATCAGATTGAGTTTTATGATACTTAGTCATTGGACGAAGCCATCACGAAGTTAAAGCATTGTTATGAGTAATAAAAGCGCAACCCTGAGTTCAAGCGTGACTAGAAGGGTAATGAGAACACTAAAGGAAAATGGCCTAAGAACTGAGAAATATATTAGGATGTAGGTGAGAAGGAAAATGAAACCCCTCATAAGAAGTTTAATGCAAATAAGAAACGACATGAGTCTCAACCTGAAGAGAAAAATAATAAAGGCAATGGTCGGGAACTGTTGAAGTGTTGGATTTGTGGTAAAGACCATCATAAGAAGTATTGTCCATTGTACCAGGGTGACATGTCACATATCTACAATGCTCAGGAGGCACATAAAGTTGGATATGTTGGTCAGATCATTCCCTGGATCTATGCAACACTTGATAATAGGCAGACAGATCATCAAACATCTATTATTGAGATGGAAGGTAAGCTATATGGTTAAGTTTTTTCCATTTTGATTGAACTTGGTTCTAATTATAGCCATGTTAGTCATGACCTGGTGGATCAATTTCGTTTGAATAAAGAAGTGCATGCATAATCTTGGTTGATGTAGTTGGCTACATGGACCAAGAAAAAAGTTCATCATTGGGTGAGATCTTGTGCATTTGAGCTTAATGACATACCTACAACAACACACCTAAATGTGCTTCCTTTGGGATCATATAACATGATTTTGGGCATGGATTAGATGTTCATTCACATGACCAAGGTGACCATTGAGTGCCTGATTGATGACGGAGAAAAGAGAATATTGCAGGGAAAGAAGAATCCTACGTCAGTGAGAATGATTATGGCTACACAAGATAAACACAATTACAAGAAATGGTGTGTATTGTTTGGAATTCATGTTTCCAGTGAAAAAGGGGAGGAAGATGAATGTGTTGAATTCTTGAGGAAGTATACTGTCTTGAAATAGTTCAGGATGTGTTTCCTGCATAGATTCCAGAGTTGCCTCCTCATAGAGAGGTGAATTTCTCTATTGAGTTGGTACAAGGAGCAACACTAACATCTAAGACACCATACATGATGAGTAATTTAGATTTGGTGGAACTAAAGTTTCAACTTAAAGAGATGATTGATAAGAGATACATAAGGCCAAGTGTGTCTCTGTGGGGTGAACCCGTGTTGTTTGTAAAGAAGAAGGATGATACTCTCAGATTGAGCATTGATTACAGGTAGTTGAACAAGGTGACTATTAAGAATAGGTACCCATTGCCTCAGATTGATGATTTGTTTGATCAACTGAAGGGAGCAATAATATTCTCAAAGATTTAACTGAGATCAGGATACCATTAGGTGCGCATCAAAGAAGAAGACATCTACAAGTCTGCATCACATACAAGGTATGTGAACTAGGAGTTTGTGATGCTTCCTTTTGGTTTTTCCAATGCTCCAGCCACCTTCATGTGTTTGATGAACAATGTGTTGTGCCCCTATTTGGATAATTTTGTGATAGTCTTTGTTGATGGGATATTGGTCTATTCAAAGAATGAGGAAGAGCACATGGAGCACCTATCAACAATATTGAGATTGTTGGGAGAGCATTAGTTGTATGCCAATCTCAACAAGTGCAATTTCTTTCAGTCTCAGATTCATTACTTTAGACATATTTCCAAAGAAGGGATAGCAGCGGATCTGAAAAATATTAAAACTATCATGGAATGGCCAACTGCAAGAAATGTGGATGAAGTTAGATCATTCATGAGACTAGCATGTTATTATAGGCGGTTCATCAGGAACTTCTCTAATTGACTAGCCTTCCGAGATGGTAGACCTAGTGCCTTGCTCAAGTGTCTAAAATACAAAGTGACTTAGGAACTCATTGTAATCATCAAGTGAAAAAGAATCAGGCTCAATCAAAGTAACTCTTTAACCAGCGCTACAAAAATCTACCAAACAATAATAAAAGGGAAGCAAAATCTAGTCATGAATCTTGCCAAAGTTCTTAATTGTTAAATCACTCTATTATTTGCACGAATAAGCTCTAAAACAAGGGAAGTGTAGCTTGTCTCAATTTCTATTTCAATGGGAACTCATGTTAGTTCAATATAAATAAAAATAACTCATGGAATATATATTTAAACAAAGTATAAAAACAACCCAGATCCAAGGCTTCCTTGGTCACGAAGGTCTGTGTAAATTTTGAGGCATGTAAACTTAATCTATTGTAATTGTGATTGATACACCAACTATATTGAAATTACAATTAATGCCATGGACTTATATATTGGTAAAGAGATGACATAATTACAATAATATTCCAACAATAGTTGAATACCCAAGTTTAGTTCGAGAGGTCAATATTCAAATAACTTGTATCTAAAAATCAGTTAGTATGCAATCAGGTTAAGGTTACAAGATATTTTTAAATCCTTTTTACTATGTCCCTTATGAAAATTTAACTTATAAAAGATCAACGAAACCCTGCTTGTAGCAAAGAGAGTATCATTTGCATCAAAAGGGACATTATAAAAAAATATTCATAACACTTAGTTCTCTCCAATCGAGTCACAACTCAACAATAATATAATAAGGCACATAACAATCTTAGTTCATGGTGCATTTTCATATCTACGTACACCAATTCATATGCTCAAATATATTACCACAAATATGATAAAACAAGAAACCCTTGGGCTATTTAAGCTTAGATATGAGAAATGCAAGATCAATCCACAAATGACACCTCTCATTCAAACCATAAATATGTGAATCCACTACCATGATAACCTAAAATAAACAAGGAAAGAAACAAAAATGGGTTGGGTTGGTGGGACCCAGTCAACTAGCTCATTCCCTTGTGGTAGAACTTAATTTAAATCACAAAAAAGGCACAAATAAGGAAACTCCAACATAGTAATCTTTGCATTAGAAGAAAAACTGCACAATTACATAAGTAAAAGAAACAAGAATTTTAAACCCAGTGGTCATCTTAATGAATCATCCCATAGAATAAAAATATAGACGAATCCTCATCCTTTGAACTCTTTTTTGAACTTTCTTTTCCAACCCCCCAATCAGAGCTTTTGCCCCAATATTTATACAAGAAGGGCCAGAGCTTTTGCCCCAATATTTATACAAGAAGGGCCAGGGTGAATTGAGGCAATTTTCCCAAAAACTGCCCAACAAATCATGATAAATATTACAAAGGATTAATTTATTGGTATGTTCAGTTAAAGATATGATCAATTGGGATTAATTTAGTATGAGAGCCTATGAAAATAGCTTGGATGGTTTGATTTTGCTAATTGATTTCTTAGTGTGGGTGTAACTAGAACATAGACACAACCTGAAATTTTCCTTTGAAAGAACCTCAAATTTCTCCCAATACACACATTTTATGGAGAAAATCCTCACGATTAACCTAATTGGGGATGTCCTAAGAAAAACCAATGTTTTAATTTTCCCAAATTATTCTCCATTTGCTTAGAAATCGCGCCCAAATTTGATCACTCAATTCTGCTCGGCATAAGTTGTTGGAGCTGTTGATCCTTTCTTGGAGGCTTCTAGAACCGGCCTGCATACAAAGAAAACAACGGAATCACTCGTTCATAAAGCGCAATCCTACTTGACCATAAACCCGGATCAATCCAGTCTCAACCCGGTGGACAATATTTCCTCTATTGAGCCCAATCTTGGGGTTTCTATAGCGTTGAACTCCTCAGGTTGTCCAGAACCATCGCATAATGACAAGCCGCTGTATTCTAGACCACCTGATCCAAGTGTTGGATTAATCTGTACTTCTTCATTACGCAGCTGTGAAACTCCATCGAGTCTATCGCCAGCAAATGAGTGGAACCCCAGTCAGCCCAACCCCATCGCTGGATTCCACTGCAATTCATCACACAACAGGGTTGGTATCACGCTAAGCTCCTCAGGTTATCTAGAGTCGCACAATGATAAGCCGCTGCCTAATCCAAGCGATGGATTACACTGCACTTCTTCATTACGCAGCAGTAAAACTCCGTCGAGTCTATCACCGTCCAATGAGTGTAACCCCGGTCAGCCCAACCCCTTTGCTGGATTCCGCTGCAATTCATCACGCAACAATACAACTCCCTTTGGTTTATCACAGTCCAAGGAGAATACCCCCCTCCCTTCTGATCCGCGTATGAACCTCTTCGAGCCCGTCGACCAGCTCTCATCCTCACCGAAACTTGATCTTAACCTTGTTCCATTCGCAGTGTAATAAGCCCTATCTGCCTTTGTGGTGAGGGCATAAATCTACACCACAGGGGGGATCTTAATAAACAGGAAATAGGTTCACTATGCAATTCTATTATTAACAATAGAAACAACTATAATAAATCCATTAATAAAAATAATAATATTAGTAATAATTTATTGCTTATTAATGATAATAATAATACTAATGTCAATAATTCATCTCTTAACAATAAGAATAATAAGAATAGTAATGTATCGATTGTCAACGATATTGAGTTTGTTGGGAGAGCATCAGTTGTATGCCAATCTCAACAAGTGCAATTTCTTTTAGTCTCAGATTCATTACTTTAGACATGTTTCCAAAGAAGGGATAGCAGTTGATCTAAAAAATATTAAAACTATCATGGAATGGCCAACTCCAAAAAATGTGGTTGAAGTTAGATCATTCATGAGACTAGCAAGTTATTATAGGCAGTTCATCAGGGACTTCTCTAATTGACTAGCCTTCCGAGATGGTAGACCTAGTGACTTGCTCAAGTGTCTAAAATACGAAGGGACTTACGAACTCATTGTAATCATCAAGTGAAAAGGAATCAGGCTCAATCAAAGTAACTCTTTAACCAGCGCTACAAAAATCTACCAAACAATAATAAAAGGGAAGAAAAATCTAGTCATGAATCTTGCCAAAGTTCTTAATTGTTAAATCACTCTATTATTTGCATGAATAAGCTCTAAAACAAGGGAAGTGTAGCTTGTCTCAATTTCTATTTCAATGGGAATTCATGTTAGTTCAATATAAATAAAAATAACTCATGGAATATATATTTAAACAAAGTATAAAAACAACCCAGATCGAACGCTTCCTTGGTCACAAAGGTCTGTGTAAATTTTGAGGCATGTAAACTTAATCTATTGTAACTGTGATTGATACACCAACTATATTGAAATTACAATTAATGCCATGAACTTATATATTGGTAAAGAGATGACATAATTACAATAATATTCCAACAATAGTTGAATACCCAAGTTTAGTTCGAGAGGTCAATATTCAAATAACTTGTATCTGAAAATCAGCTAGTACGCAATCAGATTAAGGTTACAAGATATTTTTAAATCTTTTTTACTATTTCCCTTATGAAAATTTAACTTATAAAAGATCAACGAAACCCTGCTTGTAGCAAACAGAGTATCATTTTCATCAAAGGGGACATTAAAAAAAATATTCATAACACTTAGTTTTGTCCAATAGAGTCACAACTCAACAATAATATAATAAGGCACATAACAATCTTAGTTCATGGTGCATTTTCATATCTATGCACACCAATTCATACGCTCAAATATATTACCACAAAGATGATAAAACAAGAAACCCTTGGGCTATTTAAGCTTAGATATGAGAAATGCAAGATCAATCCACAAATGACACCTCTCATTCAAACCATAAATATGTAAATCCACTACCATGATAACATAAAATAAACAAGGAAAGAAACAAAAATGGGTTGGGTTGGTGGGACCGAGCCAACTAGCTCATTCCCTTGTGGGAGAACTTAATTTAAATCACAAAGAAGGCACAAATAAGGAAACTCCAACATGGTAGTCTTTGCATTAGAAGAAAAACTCCACAATTACATAAGTAAAAGAAACAAGAATTTTAAACCCAGTGGTCACCTTAATGGATCATCCCATAGGATAAAAATATAGACAAATCCTCATCCTTTGAACTCTTTTTTGAACTTTCTTTTCCAACCCCCCAATCAGGGCTTTTGCCCCAATATTTATACAAGAAGGGCCAGGGCGAATTGAGGCAATTTCCCAAAAACTGCCCAACAAATCATGATAAATCTTACAAAGGATTAATTTATTGGTATATCCAGTTAAGGATATGATCAATTGGGATTAAATTAGTATGAGAGCCATTGAAAATCGCTTGGATGGTTTGATTTTGCTAACTGATTTCTTAGTGTGGCTGTAACTAGACCATAGACGCAACCTGAAATTTTCCTTTGAAAGAGCCTCAAATTTCTCCCAATACACACATTTTATGGAGAAAATCCTCATGATTAACCTAATTGGGGATGTCCTAAGAAAAAGAAATGTTTTAATTTTCCCAAATTATTCTCCATTTGCTTAGAAATCACGCCCAAAATTTGATGACTCAATTATGCTCGGCATAAGTTGTCCAAGCTGTTGATCCTTTCTTGGAGGCTTCTAGAACCAACCTGCATACAAAGCAAAAAATGGAATCACTCGTTCATAAAGCGCGATCTTGCTTGACCATAAACCCAGATCAATCAAGTCTCAACCAGATGGACAATATTTCCTCTATTGAGCCCAGCCTCGGGGTTTCTATAGCGTTGAAATCCTCAGGTTGTCCAGAACTATCGCATAATGGTAAGCCACTGTATTCTAGACCACTTGATCCAACCATTGGATTACTCTGTACTTCTTCATTACGCAGCTGTGAAACTCCATCGAGTCTATCGCCAGCAAATGAGTGGAACCCCGGTCAGCCCTACCCCATCGCTGGATTCCACTGCAATTCATCACACAATAGGGTTGGTATCACGCTGAGCTCCTCAGGTTATCCAGAGTCGCACAATGATAAGCCGCTGTCTGATCCAAGCGATGGATTACGTTGCACTTCTTCATTACCCAGCTGTAAAACTCCATCAATATCACCGTCCAATGAGTGTAACCCCAGTCAGCCCAACCCCTTTGTTGGATTCCGCTGCAATTCATCACGCAACAATACAACTCCCTTTGGTTTATCACAGTCCAAGGAGAATACCCCCCTCCCTTCTGAATCGTGTATGAACCTCTCCAAGCCCGTCGACCAGCTCTCATCCTCACCGAAACTTGATCTTAACCTTGTTCCATTCGCAGGTGTAATAAGCCCTATCTGCCTTTGCGGTGAGGGCATAAATCTACACCACAGCGGGGATCTTAATAAACAGGAAATAGGTTCATTATGCAATTATAATAATAATAGTAGTATATTAATTACTAACAATAAAAACAACTATAATATATCCATTAATAAAAATAATAATATTAGTAATAATTTATTGCGTATTAATGATAATAATAATACTAATATTAATAATTCATCTCTTAGCAATAAGAATGGTAATGTATCGATTGTCAACAACTGTAATAATTTAAAATATAATAACAATTTTGACAAAAACAATGATGGTAATAACATTAATCTTCCCCCGCCCTCTCGTAATAATAAAGTTATCAATTTGTCTAGTTTCTCCTTTCCCCCTTCTATTTTTAAGCTTTTGGGTAAAGGTTTAAATTTTGCCCTAGCCCCTAAAAAGATCCCGGTAGATGACATTATTTGTGATGTGGAATTCGGGATTAGAGGTTTACCTGATAATATTAAGGACACCATTAGACAGGATTGTGCAGTTGTCCTTAGGAAGGCAAAGCCCCCTCGTAGCAACCTCAGCAAAGAAGAATTTGTTGCCCTCAGATCCTTAAACCAGAACAAAGACATCGTTGTTCTGAAAGCTGACAAAGGAGGGGTTGTTGTCATCCTTGACAAAGAAGATTACCGCAAGAAGATGTTAGATCATCTATATAATAGTGGAAGCTATAAAAAGCTTCCCAAGAACCCTCTGAAGAAGATATCTAGGAATGTGGCTCTTGCCATCAAGTCCAGTAGCTCAGTGAGTTCCCTTTGCCATAAACTCATTGAGAGCAATCCCATTACTCCAAGGATCTATGGGCTTCCAACGATTCATAAGGAGGGGGCTCCCTAAGGCCCATTGTCCACACCATTGGTGGTCCTACCTACCTTCTGGCTAAGTTCCTTGCCTTAAAGCTTAAACCCTTAGTTGGCTGTATGGAGTCCTTCGTCAAAGACTCTGCATCCTTTGTTGAAGAGCTCAAGGGCATAAAGCTTAACTATGGGGACATTCTTGTTAGTTTTGATGTAGTCTCCTTTTACACTTGCATCCCGATAAAAGAGGCCATGGAGGTGGTCAACTGTCTCACAGATCCTAATACCACTCGGTTGGTTGAGATCTGTCTCACTTCCACTTTTTTCAGTTTTGAGGGCATGTTCTTTGAATAGACATGCGGTGTTGCCATGGGCTCACCCCTGTCCCCTGTTATTGCTAATCTTTTTATGGAATATTTTGAATCCAAGGCTTGGGCCTCAGCCTGTCTCCTACCCAAACTCTGGAAAAGATATGTAGATGACACTAATGTCATCTGGTCTCATGGACAAGAGGAGTTAGATCTCTTCTTCAATCATCTCAACAGTTAATCCTCTGCCATTAAGTTCACCATGGAACAAGAAGTAGATGGTTGCCTCCCTTTCCTTAATATTCTTATTTCAAAGAATATTGACGGTTCCCTCTCCCACCAAGTGTTTTGGAAGAAAACACATATTGAGCAGTATCTTCATGCCAGTTCCCATCATTTCCCAGCTCAAAAGTTGGGCGTTCTCAACACCCTTGCTACACGTGCCCTAAGGATCTCTGATGAAAAGAGCTTCGATAAAGAGAAATCCCATCTCCTTGATGTCTTTGGTGAGAACGGTTATAGTAGACACCTTGGTCAGAAGGCTTTCCTTAAAGCCTCCAAAAATGCAGTAGTTAAAAAATAACCGAAAGATAGAGTCCTAGGGGTCCATCTACCTTATGTCTAAGGGACCACTAATAGGATTGATAGGATTCTTAAGAAGCATAATGTTCCTCGACCTTTAGACCCCTTAACACTAATCGTAAATCTCTCCCATCTGTGAAGGATCCTGTCGACCCTAAGGACATGAAGGGTGTCTATATTATTCCTTGTTCCTGTGGGACACCCTACATTGGTGAGATTGAACGCTCTATTAATCAAAGAATTAATAACCACACAGTTGACCTAAAACATGGGAGAACCAAGTCTTCCGCACTAGCAGAGCATGCGGAGAAGACCAAACATCATGTTTGTATTGAAGAGGCCTAGGTTATTGCTAAGGTTGCGCAGTTCCATCACCCTTGAGATTGAAAAAAGGGCAAGAAATTTCAATAGAGATGATGGTTGGAAGATCAGTAGTTGCTGGATCCCTGCCCTCTCTTCCTAGTAGTTTCTTCCCCTCCCTCTATTAATGACTTGTTCTAGAATTCTATAATTTCCCCTTATTATCCTTTAACCTGCTTTCTTTATCCTTAATTCTTTGATTTTTAATCTCCCTCAATTTCCTTTCCTTATATTTAGGAGATGGTCCTTTTCATAGCTGTCTAAAGGGGTTAAATTATCTAGTATAAGATATTTTATGTTCCCATTAGACAATTTACTAAGATATTTAAATTAATTAGTCACCCAAGCCATTAATAGTAATACTATTTTATTTTATTTTTTTTCACTTTCTGGTTCACAGATACCCGGGTCAATGGGTAGCCGCTACATCCAGGGTTGTTCAACACTGAGTGGACGCACCCGAAGGCATCAACACCCCTCGGCCTATTTACTAACCTAACCCCAAGAGCTTTCGGGATTCGACCTTGTGACCTCCCATTGGCAAGGCACTTGATTTGACCGATTGAGCTAACTCTTGGGGCATTAATAGTAATACTATTATTATAACATTAATAATAATAATAATATAATAATTAATATGATAATATTATATCCTTACACTCACCTATTTCCCTAGATCTATTAGTGTTTTACTAATTAATTTATATTAAATAGTTACCCAAGCCATTAATAATAACAATAATACTATTGTAATAATATAATATTAATATTATTCTAAAACTATTAATTCACGTTAACAATATACTCATTATCATATTCCATAGATTTATTATTTTTGACTCAAAGTTGGTTAACTTTTTACTTAAAATAAAACATGATGAGTATTATTATAATCAAACAATTTGAATAGTAAAATCTAGTTGTTTCTCGGTCCATTATAGCCGTTTGTCCTGTCCAGTCTAATATAACCGTTTTTCAGTCAAACCTAGCCATTGGAAGATCTGCTCTCCCTATTTAATATGTAGCCATGATCTGATTCTTCAACTTGTCGTGACGATGAACCACACTTGTTGGTTCGAAACGCGTCGACAAATGTATTATCATGTGATTTACGCCGAAAAACTTTTTCTCTTAAATTTAATATGGATCACAGAAGCCTCAATTCAACAAAATAAAAGCATGTTGTCGATGTTATAAACAAAACCCATGTTCCAAAATCTTCCATTAGGTCCCATGGATATGCCAACCTCAGAGGTTGGTTGCAAGGCCTAAGCTCAATAAACTATTTAGTAACAAAAGCATACTTATAATCATTTTAATTTATTAAAACGGTTCAGAAACCAATAATATTAACTCATGCGAATTTGAATGATATTTGTAGAAAAGAGTACCAAAAGGACTGGTAATTGTGATGAAATGAGTGGTTGTGATAAGGTAAGAAGGGTTTTACTGATAGTGCAAATGGCGTCAAATTTGAGGCCCAGCACTTTGTTGAAAAATGTAACTAGGTTCGGTATTGGAAATGACATGTAATTATGACTTTTGTAATTGATGTAATAAAGGAAATTAAATAATTTTTGTAAGCCTTGCTTCATGGGTTTCATGAGCAAGTAATTTTATTTTAGGTGGCTCCCATTGAGAGCCTTAGTATTTGTCATTAAGGTCAAAGAATCAATGTCATGTATGAAGAGCTCTTCTTGAGCATATGTAAAATGTATAGGAGTCAATCTAGTGTCTAGAAATCTCTCCAAAAGACAAGCACAATCCTCTTGACTTGATGTCAGCTTGTAATATGAAGAAAATAACTTATGTCGACTCACCCAAATGTCTCACCTATTCGGATGCTAAAGTCGGCTTAATACATGGATGAACTACTATATATACACAACTAGGCTCTTCGCATTATGACACACAAATTCAGATCCGTCTCTAAGAAATTCTCATAACTATTACAATCAGAAGTTCAATTATTTCATATGGGTAATAGAAGACAAAATTTCAGATTCTCTGAATTTTTGGTGATGAACAACAGTGTGAACTTTGCAGATCTCTCTATGGTATCAGATGAGTAACAAGATAATGAAGCTCATATGTCTCTCTCTCTGAGATTTTGGATAGATGGAACATAAATGAATTTGGATACTTCTGAGATTTGTTGATGGATGTAACAATGATAAATTCAGACCCTTACTAAAGTCATCTAGTAAAATTAAGATCTTTGTTTTGGGTGGATAGATACATCAAGGAAGTTCAGATGACATTATAGTCGAGGGAATTCAGATCCCTCTGAATTTGGGTAACCAAAGCACAGTGACTAGAAGGAAGTGAAGAAGATCTCGGTGTCAAGGCAGTGATGAAAGGAAATAATGAAGATCTCAGTAATGATGAGAAATTTGAAATGTGCTAGGTCCCTATAATATTAGTGATCCCCCCATTACTATTTTCGTTGTATCCCTTATTATTATTATTGTGCCCCTATTGTCCCCATATTATTATTATTGTGCCCCATAGAATCCCTCTATTGTTATTTTTGTGCCTTTATATTATTATTGTTAGGTCGGCTTGGTTATATTGTGACCCTGTAGACTTCTATATATAGAAAGGAGGTTTTTTCATTTGAATCATCCAAGGATTGTTCATTTGTGTAATGTAAAGGAGGTTTCCCCCTCGAAGAGGCTTATTTCTAAGGTGTTCATCTATCTTTTCTATCTTTTTGTGAGATGGTTTCATAGCATTTGGTATCAAAGCCTTGGATTCTAGGGTTTTGTTGCTCCAAACAGGCCATCGTGGAATTTTCACTATAATGTTTTTCTGCGACGTTTCAGAAGCGAAAGAAAAATCCCATTTGAGATGAAATCACGCTCAACCTCGGGTCATAATTTCAGATTTGTCTTGCTATATTTTCGGAGATATGATCTGAGGAAGTTAGAGATTTTGCAGACTCCTGAATTACATTCCAAACAGGTGACCTGGGGAAAATCATCATAAATTTTGTAAGAAGTTTCAGAAAGAGCATTTCCTGTAGTGTTCGGTGTATCAGTTTCAGGTACTAAGGTAGAAACAGTGACACGTGGCACATCGTACAAGTTTGCTCTACTGAACTAGTCTATAATCAGGTTACCGTGGGAGAATTGGAATAAATCTTCCTTGGAGAATCCAATTTTGATCAGACTGGTGGCATTAGAAAGAGGACGCAGATGGCTACTGCAGGTCATAATTTCAGAACTTGGAAATCCAAAATTACAGAGGTACATTAGATTCAATATCGAGCTCCTACAAGTGAAAAAATGTGTATATTTTTTAAATTTTTGCATAAGCTTGGTTTGGAAAATTAGTTTGAAGGAATTCAAAATGGCATAGTGAAGCCTTATTATCGGTAATTGATGCCCTGAAGAAAGAAAATGGAAACACATAGTAAGCAACCTGAAAGCTCTAGCATGACTCATGAAGAAGAAGAAGAAATGCAACATGATATATCAATATTACGAAACCATGTGCAACAAATTTCACTCGCACAAAAGGTAACAAAAAATAAGATGGATGTTTTAAAGAAAGACGTAGAAGCTAGGATGGATGGTTTAAAGAAATGCGTAGAAGCTATGATTAATGACTTGGAAGCTAAGTTGGATGGCATGGAAACTAAGATGGATGGCGTGGAAGCTAAGATGGATGGCATGGATGCTAAGATGAATGGAATGGACGATAAGATGGAAGAATTGAAGATAAATTTGAATAAGTTGCTACAAGAAATGGTCAGTAATGGTGAAAGGGTAGTAAAGGAAACTCATGATGAGAACAAAATAAATGTTAATCATGATTTCATAGACTCTAATGTTGGATTGAAGACCCACCATGTTCCAAAAATAGATATGAGGAAGTTTGATGGCAAGGATCCCGGAACATGGATACTATAGATAGAGCAATTTTTCAATCTCCATAATGTGCAAAACACACAAAAGGTACGTATTGCAACTTTATATTTGGAACCAAATCAGTTTGTATGGTATTGATGGCTTTGGTCTCGTAAACAAATTGTCACTTGGGCAATTTTTACGGAAGAAATGATAGCACATTATAAGGATACAAAAAGCAACACTTTTTTTAGCCAATTGATAAATATCAAACAAAAGGGTTCAATGATGGAGCACATTGAGGACTTCCAAAAATTGAACATAAGGGTAAAAGATATTCCAGAGGATCATAGGATTGATGTGTTCATAGGGACTTTAAAGGATAATATCCAACATGAGGTTCGCCTTTGGGAACCTGATTCATTGGAGAAGGAATTTAGGTTAGCAAGAAAAATGGAAAGAAAAATTATGGCAACTAGGAAGCCTACCACTCACAACTATAAAGATGGAAGTGTTGCTGCCCCTAGCCTTCCACAACCTACAAGGTTGACACCACAACAATTGGAAGAAAAAAAGAAAAAGAGCTTTGTTATAGTTGTGATAGCAAATACACTAAAGGTCATAAGTGTGCTGAGAAGAAATTATTCTACATAGATTGTGAAGAGGAGGAAGAAAATGAACAAGAAATGTCAAAAAAAGAGGATATACTCCAAGAACAAACCCTAGATAAAGAAGAAATGAATCCGACCATATCTTGTAATGCATTGGCTGGAATCACCACTCCTCAAACTATCAAAATAGAAGGACATATCAAAAAGAAAAAGGTAATAGTGCTGGTTGATTCAGGAAGTACCCATAATTTTATTCATTGTAAGTTAGCAAAGGAATTGAATTGATTCCTATATCTAGCATCGGAGTGTCAAGTGATGGTTGCAAGTGGAGGAACCATAAATTGCTCTAGAAAGTGCCATAATATCAAGTTATCCATGGGAGAATATGTATTGAATAGCCCAATGCTTTCCATTCCAATGGGTGGTGCTGATGTTGTACTAGGAGTCCAATGGCTACAATCCTTGGGTATAATAGCTTTTAATTTACAAAAACTTTTCATGAAATTTTCTGCGAAAGGAAAGGAAGTTGAATTAAGGGGTATTGCAGGGAATCTGGGAAAGTTAATAAGCTCTAACGGTATGACAAAGCTTCTAAAGAAGGAACAACGAGGTGTAATTGCACAATTATGTTCGCTAGAGGTTCCCATATCGAAATCATCTATTTGTCCAAATCTCCAAAAATTCTTGGACAATCATTCCAAGGTATTTGAGACTCCCAAAGGTCTCCCACCTATTCGTGATCATGATCATGCTATTCATTTGATTCCAGGAAGTGTTCCTCCAAACATCAGGCCGTACAGATATCCCTATGCCCAAAAGAGTGAAATTGAACGTATGGTTGCAGAAATGCTAAAGGCTGGTATAATTCAACCTCGTCAAAGTTCTTTCTTTACTCCAGTAGTATTAGTTCACAAGAAGGATGGATCATGGTGCATGTGTCCAGATTATAGGGAGCTCAACAAGCTCACTATTAAAGATAAATTTCCCATTCCTATCATTGATGAATTATTGGATGAATTGCATGGATCAATTTACTTCACCAGGTTGGATCTTCATTCAGGATATCATCAAATCAGAATGAAGACTAAAGACATTCCAAAAACAACATTTAGAACTCATGAGGGTCATTATGAATTTTTGGTCATGCCTTTTGGACTTACTAATGCACCTTCTACATTTCAAGGTTTGATGAATTCCATTTTCAAAGCCTTCCTTAGAAAATTTGTGTTAGTATTTTTTGATGGTATACTAATCTACAACGAGTCTTGGAAGGATCATGTCCAAAATGTTGACATGGTGCTCAAACTATTGGAGGAGAAACAATTATATGCAAAAATCGAAATATTTCTTTGAAGTACAAGAGGTGGAATATCTGGGTCATATTGTATCTCATGAAGGTGTTAAGGTAGACCCTAGCAAAATTAAAACCATTAAGGAATGGAAAATCCCCACATCCATAAAGAATCTACGAGGATTTCTCGAGTTGAAAGGGTATTATAGCAAGTTTGTTAAGAATTATGAGAGAATAACAACACCTCTAACAACATTATTGAAGAAAGATGCATTTTCATGGACTCCAGAAGCAATGAAGGATTTTGAACATCTTAAAGAGGCAATGTGCCAAGCACCAGTCTTAGCTACACCGGACTTCACAAAAACCTTTATTGTGGAATGTGATGCCTCAGGAAATGGAATCAGTGCTGTATCAATGCAAGAAGAAAGACCCATTGCTTTTGAAAGTCGTCAAATCAAAGGAAATTATTTACACAAAATTATTTATGAAAAGGAAATGTTGGCAATACTACATTCACTTAAGAAATGACGACCCTACCTAATGGGAAAACACTTCAAGGTAAAAACAGATCATGACAACCTTAAATACTTTTTAGAACAAAGATTATCTTTAGAAGAGCAACAAAAATGGGTCACAAAGATGTTGGGTTATGACTTTGAAATCATCTACAAAAAAGGGAAGAAAAATGTTGTGGCAGATGCACTCTCAAGAAAGGATGAGGATGTGGAAGCATTTCTTTGCACTATTTCTATTATCCAACCAAATTGGATAAATGAAGCAAGGGATGAATGGAAGAATGACGAAGAAGTGTGGGCACTCATTTAAAAGATACAAGAAGATCCCAGTATATCTGATACATTTATCTGGAAAAATGATTCGTTATGGTACAAGGATTGGGTATACCTATGTAAGAATTCCCAGCTCAAACAAAAGATTGTTAGGGAATTGCACACCTCTCCCTTAGGAGGGCACTCAAGATTTATAAAAACCTACCATAGGGTTAAGAAGTATTTTTTTAGGATGGCCTTAAACTAGATATTCAAAAGTTTGTGATGTTTGGTTTGCCAAAAAATAAAGTTGAAACAATTAAGAGTCTAGGACTATTACAACCTTTATCCATTCCAAGCCAACGTTGGGACAGGGTTTCAATGGATTTTATCACAGGTTTACCCAAGTCCATAGGAAAGAGTGTTATCATGGTGGTAGTGGACAGACTTACCAAGTACGCAGACTTTTGTGCATTATCTCATCCATTTAAAGCGAGTACAGTTTCTACTGCATTTATGGAAACAATTCAAAAGCTACATGGAAACCCAAAGATTATTGTAAGTACTAGAGATCCCATTTTCACTGGAAATTTTTGGAGAGAATTATTTTCTTGTCTTGGTACTCATTTAGCTCATAGCTCATCTTATCATCCTCAATCTGATGGGAAAACTGAGATAGTAAACAAATGTTTGGAAGGATATCTTCGTTGCTTTGTATTTGATAAACAGACATAATGGGTCAAATGGTTGCCTCTGGCTGAATGGTGGTATAACACTTCCTTCCATACTGCAACAAAAATGACCCCATTTATGGCACTTTATGGATATCATCCACCATCCATCACATCATATTTAAGAGAAAAATCTAAGGTTCAAGCAGTGGAAGATCACATCGAGCATCAGTAACAAGTTCTCCAACCTTTAAAGGATAACCTCACCTTGGCACATAATAGAATGAAATAGCAGGCAGATCAACATCGCAGCGAAAGGAGTTTTGATGTAGGTGATTGGGTATTCCTACGACTACAACCATATAAACAAATGTCCCTCAAGCAAGCTAAGAAGGATAAAAAATTATCACCAAAGTATTATGGTCTGTACAAGGTGTTGCAAAATATAGGTACTATGGCATAAAAAATGGAGCTTCCTGCAACTTCTCGAGTGCACCCAGTTTTCCATGTTTCATGCTTAAAGAAGTTTATAGGTGACAAGATTCCAGTTCAGACAATATTTCTAGAACTTGATGAAGAAGGAAAAATCATATTGGAACCTGAAGAAGTCTAAGAAACAATAACTCGACAGCTACGAAATAGATCAATTTCAGAGTATCTCATCAAGTGGAAGAACTTACCTGTTGAAGATTCCACATGGGAGGATGAGAATTTTATACAGAAGCATCCAAAACTACTCAAGTGTTGAGGACAACACATTTTTGAAGGAGAGGGGCACCATTACTATTGTCGTTGTATCCCTTATTTTTATTATTGTGCCCCTATTGTCCCCATATTGTTATTATTGTGCCCCATAGAATCCCTTTATTGTTATTTTGTGCCTTTATATTATTATTATTAGGTCGGCTTGGTTATATTGTGACCCCGTAGAATCATATATATATAAAGGAGGTTTTTTCATTTGAATCATCGAAGAATTGTTCATTTGTGTAATGTAAAGGAGGTTGCCCCCTCGAAGAGGCTTATTTCTAAGGCGTTCATCTATCTTTTCTATCTTTTTGTGAGCTGGTTTCATAACACAATGAGAAAAGAGGACTTGTGTCTTGGTCTTGGAATGGCTAATAGGTCAAGGGTCTTGGTCCTGGTATTCGTCAATTGGAATCTCTAAGAAGAATTTATGCGGGGTTTCCTCTCAAAGAGTGAGAGGTTTTGTCCCTGACTCATAGCCTACATACTGTGTCTCTTGTCTATTTATGTTCATGCAATGGTTATTGTTTAATGAAGAAGAACACTAAGAATTAAACGTAAAGAAGATCCTAATCTAATGAAGTTAAAAGAATTCACAAGAAGTCACCAAAGAAGAGAAATCAACTAATTCTAATACCCTATATTTCTGAACATGGAATCATAGCTAAGGTGTTGAAGTCAAAGGAAGGGCATCTAATCAAAGATACATTCAAGGATCAAGTTTCAAGAAGGGTATCAAATCAAGTTGAATGTTATCAAAGCAAAAAGATCAAGATCTACAACGAAGAATCAAACCCTAGATTGAAGAATCAGTGTCCAACAACAAGAGATTTTGTTTCTATAGTCATCATCAAAATGCCACAAAGACCCTCATCAAGTTGTCTATAAGGAAAGATAGCTTGAAGGACTTTAAAGATGAAGATCACATCATCTTGGAGAAATTTGAAACCCTAAAATAATTTTTGATCTACACTATAAGAAAAGTCGAAGTATATTGAAGGTGAGAATGCATTGTCATAATTTTCAAGGTTATAAAGCAAGCAAGGATCCTCTCCTTTCCCTTGAAGAAGATCATCTAAGGAAGAAACAAATACATATTCTTCAACCATCATCGAAGTAAGAATATTTCATCTTCTCTTGTCAAATTAAGTATATTTTATTCTTTAATCAAATTGGTAAAATGAATTCATGTTTGCAAAGAGATCTATAAGTTGGATGGGTCATCGAAATTCCTTGCATGGAAAAGGAGGATAGATATAATCCTCGAAGAAAGTGAAGTCATTGAACATATAAATGGTAATGTCTCCTCTGAATTCATGAAAAGGGATTCTTATGAAAATTCCCCTCATATAGAAATATTGGAGACATAAAAGAGATGTATATAAACTCATGAGAAAATTCTCTAAAGATTAGGTAAAGGAGGTGACATGACTTAGATTTGGTCTACACAAAAATTAAAGGTAGAAAAGGATGAATGGATATCTTCATAAGATCTCATCTACAAGATCTGGGAGAGATGATAATAATATAATCACCGTTAATCTAAATGACACTAACTAATGGTCAAGGTAACAAATATCCATGGGGATAAGAAAGTTACCTCATTTGACAACTTGTGGTTTCTATGCAAGATAGAAGAAGACAAGTTGAGGGAATGACACTAACTAATGGTCAAGGTAACAAATATCCATGGGGATAAGAAAGTTACCTCATTTGACAACTTGTGGTTTCTATGCAAGATAGAAGAAGACAAGTTGAGGGATAAAGTGTTGAAGCTTAAAGGACTCAATCATTTGCTGGAAGGAAAAGAAGATTGGAAAATTCTGGTCCTTATAAAAGAAAGAAGAGCATAGTTGAGATTCAATGCTATGGAAGTAAAGACTATGGACTTTACAGGAAAGATTGTCCTAAATGGACAATATTAAAAGAAAGAAAATAAGCCCATATCACCGAAGATGTGGAGGAAGCTGAAGAAAGGAATTTCAAGAAAAGAGGAAGTAAGAGATCTTGACTGAGATAGTCTCCCTCACAAAAGTTCTTGTCATAGCGCCTAAACCTTATAGGATATGACTATAATAAATAAGATGCATCGTGGCATCATGGAATGATTAGAAACAAGAGCTTCTGACATCACCATAGGAAACATGAAGGATGTTTGATAATCAACTTTGAAGGATATAACTCTTGGTAACCTCATTGAAAGATCAAAGGAAGAAGTCATCCAAGTCAAGTCTCATCGTACTTCAGTTTAAATGGGAAACATTTGCTGAATAAGGATATGCGAGATGGAATACTCATTGAAGTATTCACTGATATAGAGAGGAAGCAAGTGTTTCATCAGGAACTCCAACTTGTGGAGTTCATGGGATGATGATATGGTGACATGAGATATGAAGTAGATCAAGGGGTTGAAGATCTTTTCAACCAAGGAAGTTGCTGAAAGAAGCCTAGATGACCTAAAGGAAAATAAGGTATGTATGCTTGTATTTAATATTATAAAGTCATGTTGTATGGTTGCAGGTAACAAGGATCACTACTTGTATTTTGAGAAGCATGATCAAAGGAAAAGAATCTCCTCCTATGAAAGAATGTCGGAAGGAATGAGTCACATTAAATGAAATCAATGTAATATGTCATCATATTAAGAATGAGGTGGTTGAGTATGATTGAGGAACTCTGATTGGAAGCTCTTGAGAATGAAGTGTGTGAAAATATAGGAAGAGATCGTGATAATATGCAACAAAGGTAGAAGGCATTCAACATCCTAAGTCCAAGAAGATGTGACTAGAATATCCCCCAGAAAGATGTGAAGACTCTGATGGAAGTTGGAAAAAGATAGAGACTCTTGACACTGAATAACTATGGTAGATGTGAAAATTTGCATGCAGGATGTTGATACTTATAGGAAGATGTCATGGTGAAAGATCATCACAAAGGTAATTTTAATTTGAAGTATTCATTGATTATTTTTGAACTAACATCTGGTTGGGCTTATGTAGGATTGTCAAAGGGAAGATCTGTGAATGACTTCCAAGTAGACCATATAGAAGGATGTATTGTCCTTCCGAAAAATATGGCATGAAAGGAAAATGACATGAAGAAAATCCAGATGAAAAATCTGATGGATCACGTTTTGATGAGTTAAGAACATGACTAACTCATGGATAAAAGTGATGGATGATCTGTGCCCTATGTAGAAGTTCTCAAAGATGAAGACTCCTTGACAAAAAATAAATGTATGACATCTAAGGAAGGAGCTCTTAAAGCAACCATTGTTTCAAGATCTACACATAAGGAGTTGCGATAGGTCCCTGGTTATGAGGGAACTTGAGAAGACGTTTCTTACTTGGAAGAAACTTGGGAAATTCCTAAGCAGGAAGCTTAGGTACATAATAAAACCTCCTGGTTGAAAAGGAGAGATAGACATGTCGTTTTGTTCTTGATCTGGGAAGATAGAATGGAGGATTGTGTAATCATTTGGCATTCGATGCTCTTTGAGGATGAGATAGGGCATCCAACAGTAAGAGTAGTTGTGAAGGACCGATATTCTTTGTGGGATTGGGGAGTCCACGAAAATAATAGTCCTTATGGAGCATATCCTGACTGAACCCGGGTGGGGTATGTTCCTAGATAGACAATGATGAGTCTGTCTATAAATCATTGGTCTCGCCAGCATTGTGCTATGATCTCGTGGAAAGATAAAGCTGTTAGTCAAGGCCTTGATATATAACAATGCTGGTTGATATGATTCTATACAAATGAGTTACAAATCTGAATTCTTCTTATGAGAAATTCTTCATATTGAGAATGACCAAGTGCCATTATGAATACCTCCCTAGTTAAGAGGGAGTGTTGAAAAATGTAACTAGGTTTGATCTTCATAATGACATGTAATTGTGACTTTTGTAATTGATGTAATAAAGGAAATACAATTATTTTTGTAAGCCTTACTTCATGGGTTTCATGAGAAAGTGATTTTATTTTAGGTGGCTCCCATTAAGAGCTTTAGGATTTGTCATTAAGGTCAAAGAATTAATTTCATGTATGAAGAGATCTTCTTGAGCATATGTAAAATGTATAGGATTCAATCTAGTGTCTAGAAACCTCTCCAAAAGACAAGCACAATCCTCTTGACTTGATGTCGGCCTGCAATATGAAGAAAATAACTTATGTTGGCTCACCCAAATGTCACACCTATTCAGGTGATAAATTCAGATTAATACATGGAAAAACTACTATATATACACAACTAGGCTCTTCGCATTATGATACAAAAATTTGAATCTGTCTCTGAGAATTTTGCATAACTATTACAGTCAAAAGTTCAGTGATTTTAGATGGTTAACAGAAGATAGAATTTCAAATTCTTTGAACTTTTGGTGATGAAAAACAGTGAGAACTTCGCAGATCTCTCTCTCGTCTCGATGAGTAATGGCAGAATGAAGCTTAGATGTCTCTCTCTTTGAGATTTCAGATAGATGGAACATAAATGAATTCAGATACTTCTGAGATTTGCTGATGGATGTAACATTGATAAATTTAGACCCTTACTACAGTCATCTAGTAAAATTTGGATCTTTGTTTTGGGTGGATAGATACATCAAGAAAGTTCGGATGACATTATAGTAAAGGGAATTCAGATCCCTCTGAATTTGGGTAACCAAATCTCAGTGACCAGAAGGTAGTGACAAAGATCTCGGTGTCAAGGCAGTGATGAAAGGAAGTAATGAAGATCTTGGTGTCAAGGAAATGATGAAAGGCAGTAATGAAGATCTTAGTGTCAAGGTAGTGATGAAAGGTAGTAATTAAGATCTCGATAATGATGAGAAAGTTGAAATGAGAAAAGAGGACTTGTGTCTTAGTCTTGGAATAGCTAATAGGTCAAGGATCTTAGTCTTGGTATTCGTCAGTTGGAATCTATAATAATAATTTGTGTGGGTTTTCCTCTCAAATAATGAGAGGTTTTGGCCCTGGATCATAGCTTACATACTGTGTCTCTTATCTATTTATTTTCATTCGTTGGTTACTGTTTGATGAAGAAGAACACTAAGAATATAATGTAAAGAAGATCCTAATCTAATCAAGTAAAAAACATTCACAAGAAGTCACTAAAGAAGATAAATCAACTAATTCTAAAGCCCTAGATTTCTCAACACACTTACCAAGGACATGACCAAGGTTGTAGCCATGGAAGAGGAAATGATAATTTCAATCAAGAGGGTTCAAATAATTTTAGACAATCAATTAGAATGACTTACAAATAGTAACTATCAATTCATAAGAGGTAGATACACGAATCAAATCACATGTGGAAAATATAATAGAGTTGACATTATGCACTAGCTTGTATAACTCCCTTTGATAAGCTTCCTATGTTCAAACAAAATTCAACTTTAGGACAATATGCAAATGCCAAACATCTGGATGATGATCAAAATAGTTCTATGTGTTCACCACTCTTAAAAAATTGAAGTTAACAATTTTGGTAGTCTCTAACTACTCATTTTGAAGTAAATATGAAGATGCATGGATAATGGATACAAGTGCAACTATAACACATTAAATTCACATAATATATCTTCTTGTATTTTCATGAATGCCAATTAAATTCAATATTTTTTTTGATGACACCACAAATACACCATGAGGAAAATTTTATTTAAAGGTTTTTCTCCTAGGGTTGGAGAAAATACTTTATCTAATGTTTGATATGTATCAACATTCAAGAAAAAAAATGTTGTCTTTTGTATTAATTCGGAAAGAATGGCATAAATTATCATGAAAAATGGATTGGTTAAAATAAACTCAACATAATAATTTTTTAAAACAGTAATGATAGGTTCTGAAGATGGAAAACTTTTAATAATGAAAGGGAGAGTCAATCTTAGGAAGCAATATTATATACAAGCAATTAATTAAGGAATTTCACCCATTAGATTATGGAATCTTTGATATGGACATTTGACTTTGAAAGTCTTTCCCAACTTCAGAAACTAGGAATGACAAGAGGGATCCCAACCTTTAAAAATGAAATTGCAATATGTGAAGCTTGTGTTTATGGAAAATATAATTGAGATGCATTTCCCGTTGAATCATGGAGAGAAAACTAGTGTTTACAACTTACCCATAGTGACATTTGTGGACTTCTAAAAGCATCACTTGGAGGATATAAGTATTTATTTCTTTTTATTGAGGATTTTAATTAGACGACTTGGGTATATTTCCTTAAATAAAAATTCAAGGAATTTGAGAATTTCAAGAGTTTTTTGTCACTTGGTTGAAAAACCCGCTAAGAAAAAAGATTGTCCCTTTGAGGATAGATAATGGAGGGAATTCACTACAAATGGATTCCAAAGTTATTGTAAGGATACAAAAACTAGAAGACAATTTATAGTCAATAAAATGGGGTGACAAACATAATGAATAGAACTTCGATGAGTGTGGGAAGATCTATGATCAAATTTAAAGGGTTAAGTTATTCCTACTAAGTTGAAGCAATTCATATTACAATTTATTTAAGGAATATATCTCCCATCACTTATTTGGATGACATTACACTATTTAAAGATTGATATGGTTTTAAACTAAAATTTAAACATATTCTTGTCTTTGTTTCAATAAGTTATGCTTTAATTCCTAAATAAAATAGGTGTAAGCTAGATTCTAACAATATAAGTGTATGATGATTAGATATTTTGATGACAAGAAGGGATACTGACTCATGTCCATGGTAAGTTTGTTGTGAATAGGGATGTTATATTTGATGAAATATAAAGTAAATATGTTGAAATTGAAAGGTGGTTTATCATTTGGAACCAAATAAGGAGGATTCAAATAGGGTTGAAAATAAACTAAGGAACATTGGTTTTGAAATGGATTAAAATTTAGTTAAAAATAGAAATGATGAAGAATTAGAAAAATCTTTACAATTTGGTTAATATTCATATGAAAAATTAGCACAATAACCAACTCAAGATGAGCATATGATTCCCAAGTGGGCCACTCAACTTTTAAAGGATGTAAGATCATATGCACATAACAAAATGGGTATAGGATATGCCACCATAATGCAAGAATATTTTGCATTGATGGAAAATTCCTTTATTAAGCCTTCCACTCTTAGATAGATTCTAAAACATAAGGAATTGAAAAAAGGATATGGTTGATGAATAAGAATTAGTAATTGAAAATAACACTTGGAAAACTTGTTGATTGTCCTCCAAAAATGAAACCCTTTGGATGAAAATGGGTTTACAGAATTAAGTACAAGTAAGATGGAATGCCTTATAAATATAAAGAAAGAATAGTAGCTAATGGTTTTTCTTAGCAAGAAATAATTAGTTATGAAGAAAATTTTACACCTACAACAAAGTGGGATACTCTAAGGATGGTCAATGCTTTAGAAACTCAAAATGGATGAATGTTAGAAGTTCCTTCCTCACTGGTGATTTGTAGGAAGTACATATGACTCAACCTCTAAGTTTTCAACTCAAAGGATAAGAACATAAAATTTTGCAAATTGATTGTATGGTTTAAAGCACACACCTAGAGCTTTGTATGCAAAGATGGATGAATAACCTTTCAATGTGTTTTTTCAAAGAAGGGACTTTGATGATGCTTTGTATGTGAATCTATAGGGTAAAAACATGGTCATGCTGGTATGTTGATGACTTGTATCACTAGGAATAATGATGATCATATTGTGTGGTTTAAGTAGGAATTATAAGCTAGATTTAAAATGAGTGACTTGGGATTACTTCATTACTATATTGGATTATTGCAACAACCTAATAACATTTTCATTAGTTAATGAAAATATTCATATGAACTATTGAAGGAAGTTGGCATGGAATATTTCAAGTCCACTCTAAACGCAGTGGAGCAAAATTTAGAACTTTCAAAAGTTGAAGGGGAATTGGTAAATATTACTATCTATAGACAATTGATTGGAAACCTAATTTATTTGATAACAATACATATTTGTTCTATGAAATTAGTAGTGTTTTATGATTCATGTAGGAACTAAGGGGAATCCACTTGAATGTAGCTAAGAGAGTTCTTAGGTACATTTAATGTACAAAAGAATATGGCCTTCCATATAAAAAAATAAGAATCTTTTACTTGTTAGATATTCACATGTAGAGTTTGCTAGAAATATTGATGATAGGGCATTGGCATAGGTTATTTAAGGCATATGGGATCATAAGTAGTTGTTAGAAAATTGGAAAGGCAGAAATATTTTCTCTTGTTCATAATTTCTTGTGATTTCTTTGAGTTCTTATTATCTTTCTTATGTTCTTCTTTTATCTTAGTTTCATTAGGAAATTACCAAGACCAAAACACAAATATCAAGTACACCATATGTAGGCACCCAACTAGGGCTAAAACCCCTATATAGGGGAAAACCGAGTCAAATAAATCTTCCTTCTATAGATTCATAATGATATAGACCAATTCCTTAGACCAACATAAATTCCTCCTCCACCAAGACAACCTTTGAAGATGATTTAGCAATTTCCAATAGTCTCTTCTTATCCAACAAATTCAACCTAGCAACAACCTAGTAATTTCAACCCCAACTTCAGAATTTAGGCCCAACTTCAACTCTGGAGTTTTTTGCCCCTCCAGTAGCTTCACAGCTTCACACGTGAGAGAGAGAGAGAGAGATTATTTTGATTTCTTATGCTTTCGAGAGATATCCTTCTTCTTCGTTAGCCCTTTCTTCTTATCTGCTTGAAATTTACACTTTTTTGGGCCCCAGAAGTTGCAGATCGAACTTTGTGAGTTGGTGCTCCAAATGAAGCCAATTTTCTACATTTATATAGGTGTTTCTGCCCCTCAGGCCAACTTGTCCCTCTTTGAGGCTGACTTGGTGGAGGAGGCCTAATTGACCTATTTAACATTAAAATAAATTTATGTCTTGACAAATAAATACCAAGAAGGGTATTTTACAATGTGACATAGACAAGGACACTTGACATAAACCCTAGAAGTATTCAATGGAGTATTTGACCTAAAAAAAATCGACCCAAGAATGAGACCCATGCTTTAATAAGTCACTTTCTTTAATAATATTTCTTTCTTTCTTTATTTTGATAAATATATTTCATTATGACTCAAATACAATTATGAAGACCAATACTAGTTACATTCTTCAACACTCCCTCTTAACTAGGGAGGTATTCATAATTACATATGTATAGAGGTACATGGAAGATCTCAAAATGAACTACGAAGATTTCTAGCATACTAAGTGCTATGGACTAGATACTTGACCAGGGTATTTTATCTAGGTGGGACTAAGATGGACTCAAGATTTCATCCATTCTAGCTACCATCAGGCTGACTGGCTAACCATAAACCCAAGGATCTAGGTGCGTATCCAAGGTCATAGCTCCATGAAAAACACCACCCTCCCTCTTCGATATCTAGATATCAACACATAGGCCGACCAAATGTCCTCCCAAGCATCCACCATTAGATGCTTTAACTCTCCCTATAAAACTAGACATATCCATTTGTCCAAACATGCTTCCAAAATGTTCAACCTTTTTATGGAGAGATTTATCTGTACAAACACAAACCCCAATCAATAATAAGCTTTCAAATATACATACAAGCAAATAAAAACCATCGGGGTTCTCAATTGTTCTGATGCTTCTTTCATCACCAATAAGCTTTCTTCTTCTTTCATTTCTTCAGAAACACCAAATACATCTTCAGATCTTTCTCATGTATTTTTATTTACAACTTCATGAACATTTATTGATAGTAATTTTTCTTACTTCAAAGTATTCATTATCATAATATGCCCTCCCTCTAAACCGGGGAGATATGCTCTTTCTTCTATCTAGGATCCCCCTTAACTTAGGGATATCAATCACTTCCTTCTTTTATAACGTCAAAGACCTTTCATGGATTCTATTCCTTCTTACGGTATCAAGGTTATCTTGATCATCATCATTCACATAACTTCCTTCATCATTCTTATCAATATTATCAAGTCATCTTTACTTACGAACACCTTCAACATATTGAAGATTATGCACCTACAAAACTTTTAATAGAAAGTACGAACATAAAAAGGCATGAAGTTAACTATATCAGAATCACATTAAACACCTAAACCTACTTAGGTTCATAATCAACAAAAGTTACATCTCTTTACATACTAGACTTCAACTTCTTGCTATGGTTTTTTCATAAACCTTAGACTCCATCTTCAAGACACAAAGCCTTAGATACCAGTAATTCAATCAAATAAAAATCCTACTATACATATAAGGTTTCACCAATTTTCAGAATTTACATGCCAGACTCTATTAGGGTTAGTTGCAAGCCCTAGATTTTATAAAACAAAATCATATCAAAAATTAAAAACAACGTCATCATCTTCTAGAGTATAATTTTTTACTAGGGCTTTGCTACATACCCTAGAATTCATAAACAAAACCATGAGCATCAATGCATATACATATCTAGGATAACATTATCATGTACTAGCATCTCATATCAATATCCATACCTACTAGGGAAACCCGAGACACAAACATGAATACATCAATAATTTTTACGGTGATGGGGTTTTGATCGAACATATGAACATATACCTAGGGCTTCATTCCTAGGACCTTACTATAGTATTTACAGGGGATTTTCCCATAAAAATTAATTTACAAAACCCTAAAGATCTAGGGTTTTGGTATAGACATTAACAAAAAAACCCTAAAGGACTAGGGTTTCTATCATAACAATACCAAAACCATAAACATAAAATGAATAGGTTTTCATCAACAAATCTGAGTAGACTAGGGATTCATAATCAATATTGGCACACCCTTAGGTTAGGGTTTTTATAGTGAACCTTTTAGGGTTCCACAAGAATGATCAAATGATAAAATAATGAGGGTATATTTAATCTAATTATTAATTACCCTTAACAAGAAACTTTAACATTGAAAACCCTAGACATAACTATGTGAGTAATGTAAAGTAAATTTCAAAAGAAGAATGATCATACCTTTTACATGAAGATAACTTTATAACAAAGCTTATAGTCTAAGACATACCTCGAGTTATTACCCTTAACAAGAATCTTTAATATTCATAACCCTAGACATAACAATGTCAGTAATGTAAAGTAAATTTCAAAAGAATAATGATCATATCTTTTACATGAAGAGAACTTTATAACAAATCTTATAGTCTAAGACATACCTCGAGTTTTTTCTTAAAAAACATTGTAGGGCATAAATTCTTGAAGGGCTTCCTTTGTAACATAAATTCTATCCTTGGAAGTTTCCTTCATAACCATTGAGCATTAAGAAACCTTTCCTAAGAAAAAATATAAAGAAAATGTTATGAGCATATAATACAAACAATCCTTGACATGAGGAACAAAGAACAAGATACTTATCATTTGGTAAAATGGTGAAGGCTCCCTCTTAACCCAATAATTTTGAGGGATACACACAACCTTATCAAAATAATTTAAATTTTTTCTAACAAGACATGTTAGACCTACAAAATTTAGAAATCAAAACATAAAGGAAAAAAATACAAGACTAAGAAGGATATGTAGGATAGGACTTAGTAGTATAAGTCCTTGAATTTAGGTTCCTCAATCTTATTCTTCTTCGGTGGTGCTTCATCAACAATATTTGCTTGATCCTAATTTCTCTTCTTATTCCTTGGATTCTCAGGGAAATTACTTTTATAATGACCCATCTTATGGAAATTATAGCATTCAATATTTGACAGGTCAACCTTCTTCTTTGGTCCTTTGAACTTCTTGAAGGTTCCCTTCTTCTTGTTATGAGCATAATAGGCATTGGATTTTTTTTTTACTTCACCCTTCTTCTTTTTATTTACTAACTATATTTGAGCTTCTTCTTGACTACATGCATTCCACATTTTCTCAAATGTTGGTGTATCCTTCCAGTTGTTGATTCTTGATGCAAAAGCACACCAAGATTTCGGTAGTCCTAGAAGAGTAGTAATTACAAGCTCTTTTTTTGGTATAACTTCATCTATCAATTATAGTTCATATATGATTCTATATACCCTTATAAAATATGATGACATAATATCATGATTTGTCATCTTAACAATTTTTAGTTCATTCTTGCGGCTTGCTATTTGACCAATGTTCTTGATTGTGAATAATTTGGAGAGAGCCTCATGCATCTCTTGAGCATAATCCATGTTGGAAATGTATGGAATTAATTTTTCCTTTACACCATGGACTATTAGGTTCATGGCTACAATTTCAGATTCTTTAAACCTCTCTTTCTTTGCCTCATTTGTTGGTATCTTGATTTTCCCTTGAACAAGATTCGATACTTTGTGCTTTTCGAGGATAAGATCTATCCTCATTTTCCATGCCCTGTAGTTGGATGCTCCTTCTAGTTTGTTTTCTTTCTTTATTGAGTTTTTCATATTGATGTCTGCTACTCCTTGTGACCTAACCTTGAAACTCCTTATTTGACTCCTTGTGACCTAAACTTGAAATTCCTTATTCTCCTTTCAGTAGATCTCTAGGATGCCTTTCTCTTCCTTCTTTCACCTTAGCTCTGATACCATGTTAGAAAACCGAAAAGGAAAAAATATTTTCACTTGTTGATAATTACTTGTGATTTATTTGAGTTCTTATTATCTTTCTTATGTTCTTCTTTTATCCTAGTTTCATTAAGCAATTACCATTACCAAAACACGAAGATAAAGTACACTAGATGTAGGCTCTCAACCAGGGCTAAAACCCTATATAGGGGAAAACCCAGTCAAAGAAATCTTCCTTCATTAGATTCAAAATGATATATACCAAGACCTTAGACCAACACACCTTCCTGCCTCCACCGAGTCAATCTTCGAAGATGATTTAGCAATTTCTAGTAGTCTCTTCTTGTCCAACAACTTTAGCCCAACAAAAACCCAAAATTTTTGGCCCCAACTTCAAAATTTCAGCCGAGGTTCAACTCTATAGTTTTCAATCTCTCTAGTAGCTTCACAGCTTCACACATGTGTGTGTGTGAGTGAATGTTGACTTCTTATGCTTTAGAGAGATCTCCTTCTTCTTCGCTAGGCATTTCTTCTTATTTTCTTGAAACTCACACTTTTTCTGGCCCCAAAAGTTGTAGATTGAACTTTGTGAGTTGGTGCTCCAAATGAAGTTGAGTTCCTGCCTTTATATAGGTGTTTCTTCCCCTCAGTTAGGATGAATTGTTCTTCTTTAAAGCTGACTTGGTGGAGGAGGCCTAATTGACCTATTTAACATTAAAATAAATTTATGTCTTGACAAATAAATCCAAAGAAGGGTCTTTTACTATGTGACATGGATAAGGACACTTGACATAAACCTTAGAAGTTTTCACTGGAGACTTTGAGCTAAAAAAAATTGACCCAAGCATGAAACCCATGCTTTAATAAGTCAATTTCTTTTTCTTTCTTTTGACAAATATATTTCATTATTATTCAAACACAATTATGAAGAGTGACACTAGTTACATTCTTCAACAGTAGTTTCATGGAGTTGCAAGAAGCAAACTACAATTGCAAATTCTTCAAGAGAAGCAAAAATAAATTTTAGCATATGAAGCAACATGTGAGATTGTTTAGTTACACAGTCTTAGAATTGTTTAAAAATAAGCCATTTCTTTAGTGATTGATATTCAATCAACCTTATGACATTTTAAAAACTTAGTTTTTCATTAAAATAAAAAGCATGCTGACAACAAATATCATTACAATAGGACAATCATAAAAATGGGCATCATGAAATCAAATTATTCATTAGAGGTATTTGGAGGTCTCAAATGGGACTTTTAATGAAAATAATAAAATAAGAATGATGCATTGAAATATATTAATATATCTATCTATATATCTATATCTATATATATATATATATATATATATATATATATATATATATATATATATATATATGAATTGTATTTTGAGCTTATGTCCTTGTTGATTTATTCTAATGTCAAGTGTAGGCACCCATTAGATCCATAATTAATCTTTGTAGCCAATGAGTACCCACTTTGCATATTTTTTAGTAGACCCACATTGAAAAAAATGAAAATACATGGACAAAATGTGTTTTTATGTCTGTTTCTTGAAAAAAATATTTTTTCCATGCATTTTCAAATTTTTTCTGTGGGTCTACTCAAATTTATGTATAGTGGATACTCGTTGGATGCATAAATTAATTTTTCACCCAATGGGTGTCTACAATTAACATTTGCGTAAACCTATAAATAGATAAGCCAAAAATATAATTTAAAAAATAGTTTTCCTTTTTTCCCACAAAAAATATTTATCCCTTGGGATGACATCATCATCTTGAATCTTATTGGTTCTTTTAAGGTTGATTGTGCTGGTACATTTTTTGTTATGAGGCCCATTTTTTACTTCAAAAATTCCCTAATGGTGCTTCCAAAGAATATATTTTATATATCTTCACAAAACCCATATACATAATAAAATTACCAAGTTCAAAATTGAGCTTCATATTTGTTCGAATTCATTTTTAGATCAATTAGAAGATTGTTAACCATGATAATCCTAAAGTATTTCTAGGTTTAGCCTTTTTTAGGATTATTAATTAGAAGAATAAATCTATTCTACAATATTATACATAGACACTTGTCATCTTCATGTGATTATGTTATAATATGCCCATATTAAATTTAGTAGAGGAGACAAATATAAAGAGCTTATTCAAACTCGTTCTCATATGGGGTCAAATGCTTATCCCTCACATCAATATTGTAATATCATTTTCCTTATTAATACAATTGTTTACTTTGGCATCAAAACTTTTAATCTTTTGCAACCATAGCCTTAAAAACTCATAATGTTGTGAACAAAAACCTTAAATTCAACCTCCAAATTGAAAAATGGGGCTCCTAGAATCACCCCTTTTTGAGGGATTTTTTCAAGTGATAAGAGAGTCTTAGTAAAAATGCTTCAATCTAGGTGCATTGAATTCAACTTTTCCATGCCCTATTCCAAAAAAATTGGATGCTATTACCTTTGACGATTTTCATCCAATATCTCGTTGTGATGTTCTTTATAAGATAGTCATTAAAATCATAGCATAAAATTTGAAGCTTATCCTTAGTTTGTTCACATTAGAGGACTAATTTGAAAATTTGTAGGAGCATTAGATCCATGACATTGTTGCACTAGCTCAAGAGATAATGCACTTGTTCAAATTTTAGAAGATTCCAACATTCTCAAAGAAAATTGACTTATTTAAGGCTTATGATCACATTGAATGGACATTTATCAGATTATGTATCACAAAGTTGGGAATGAAACGAAATGTGGTCGACTAGATTTTGGGGTGCATTAGGTTTGTAAATTTTGCAATCCCCATCAATGGGCAACCTTCATTTTTTTAGGTTTCTTTTCGTTTATGCCAAGGCTTCCCTTGTCTCCCTTGCTATTATTGATAGTTGTGGAAGTGATAAGAAGACTGATTAGAGATGCAATCAACGAGGGTGAGCTTCGACGCATTGAGGTGAAATTCGAGAATCACTCATTTAAGTTTTGTGCACAATATCCTTCTCTTCCTAACCAGAATTGTGCATAATTTGATTTTTATCAAAGGCATATTAGACAAGTTCTGACTAAGCATGAAAATGCAAATAAATTTTGGTAAATATTTGATTTCATTAGATTATGACTCTAATGATTTTATTAATATCATTCACTGATTCTTTTCTTTCAATATAAATCCGATGGAATATGGCTTCAAGTACCTTGGCTTTAACTTAAAGTTTATGTGTATCAGAAGGCATATTGGGCTTGGATGATAAAGAAAATAGAATCTAGAATAGACATATATGTTAATATATTATTTTCTATACGTGGACGACTGATTCTTATGAAGCCTGTAATAGAGGCCATTCTTGTGTATTTATTGTCTATTATAGTGATTCCCGAAGGTGTTTTGTAAAAAATTCACAACCCTTGTGTTTGTTCCCTTTGGTTAGGTGTAAGGAATAATGATGGTATTCTCCTAGTTATATGGAATGTTATAGCCAAGCCGAAATCTTTGGTCGGATGGGGTTTGAAGCATCTTACATTGTTTCACCAATCTTTGGCAGCGAAGAGTTTATGGAGGCTTATGAATGATAATAGTGTTTGGGGAAGGACCACCAATGAAAAATATTTCATAGGAAAATTCATCACTAGATGGATTTGTGACCCGATAAAATTGGAACCAAATGCATTTATTATCTGTAGAGCATTAGTGAGGTCTTTTCCTTAATCGAAGACTAGGTGGCATGGAAAATCATAGATGGAAAGAATGTATGCATTGGATGCAATCCTTGGATAGTTTATAGAAACATTTATATGATATCTAAAGACCTTTTAACACATATTCATAATAATGGGATTTTTTACTTAGGGGATGCAAAATCTAATCAGTTCTAGGAGTATGACTCCAAAGCATGGCGCTTGGCTTCAACCATTGGTCTACAGAGCGATCTTTCTATTGAATGGTGAATTTACATAAAATTACTTGTTTATTCTCTCAGTTAGTTAGTTTGGAAAGTAATGATATTTTTTCTTGGTCAAAAAATCCAACGAATGGAGAGTGCACAACAAAATTGGGTTATGCAGGAAAAATATAGTCAAATTTTGTAGGAGATAGATAATGGTGGCAACCATTTTTATGGAAACATAATGGGCCTTTGAAGGATAATATTTTTTTATGGCTTGCACTCAGTGATAAAATATTGAATTGGGAGAATGGTCAGAAGAATGGGTGGTCAGGCCTAAGTAGATGTGCCCTATGTAAATCCTAGGAGGAGGTGAATGCACATCTTTTTGTCCAATGCAAATATACTTTGTAGGTCTGAGAAATGATAAATAATTTATACAAGATTTTGTTTCAAATAATTGGAATAAGATTTATTTATTAGATTGTGTCTTGGATTGGGTCAATATTTCTTTAGTAAGGGAACACCTCATTTTTCTTGTAACTTATGTTAATACAATTTGGTGGGTCAAAAACCAATCTATTTTTCCAAGAAAAATATATTTTGGTGGAAGTTGTTGTTGGTGTCATTAAGGACATGCAATTTTTTTAAAAACTCTCCAAAAAGGAAAAAAAATTGATTTCCTATATTTCCTCCTTCGATCCTGGATATCCCATGGGCCTTCTTTGATGGTTCTAGTCAGGGGTACCCTCCCATTGTGATGTAGGTGCAAACCTTTTTCTCTACCAAAATTACCACATGTTGGTTCACTGTTCTCTAGGGCTAGGTACAAACACAAAGGTTTATAGCCTTGTGGACATTATTATATGTGGTAGGTTATAAAAAATCAAGAAGCTTTAGATTATCGGAGATTCGAAACTGGTTACTAATTGGGCAAAAAGGAAAGCTGTTGTTGAAGCCCTGTGTCTGGAGCATATCCTGATGCATATCAATGAAGAATTAGGAAAGCTAGAATGATACGCTATCAAGCATATATATCGAGAAATAGATGACGAGCCCAAAATTTGGTAACATTTTGGGCTCATTTGGCCTAACTACCCTTGCTCAACCCTTCATTTTTCATAACTTATGCATCATTTTTTAGTATATTTATGTCATTTGTACGAATGAGGGCAGTCACTATTCCTAGGTGGCTAACACGTGCTTATTTCAGGTTTTTTTGACATTTAATGGAGCAAAACCACGAAGATGAAGGCTAGGAGACAGCCAAGATGGGATTGAGATTTTGTAGGAAGGTTGTCCACAGCATTGAATTGCCTTCCTCGTGATCTTCACCCCCAACTCCGAGCTCCAACAGCCACCACCACCGAGTTAGAAGGCAACCAAACTGATTTTGAGGAAGCAGCAGATCACTCTTAGTTTGGTCAGCCAAATCCCACTAATTTAGGAGGCCAGCTTGGCCCTCGTAATGTATAAATGATGAGGCTATAGCCTTCGAAGAGGACTTTTGAAACGTTGTTGCATATTCTGGATTATGAGCTGTTAGCTTTGTTTTGCTCTTTTGTAAGCCATTTTTGGCATGTTATTGGACTTATGATTATTATCTTTTAATGGAAAGCAGGCAGATTTGAGTTTAGTTCTGAGTTCTTAAAGGAGCCATAGCTCTCGGGGTTGGGCCCAACCTGAGAGCCTAAGGCCTCCTTCCTTTGTATCGTTACCTTTCTTTCAGCATTGTATTTCTTTTCCTTTACATGCATTTGGAAACGCAGTTAGCTGAGTTGAATTTCTTGGTGTGGTTAAGTAGGTTAGCTTTATGAACAGAGTTGCTTCAGTAGTTTAGAATAGAGTAAGGAGATTGGAGTTAATAAGAGTTCCAAAAAGGGTTGACTGTACACTCCTTTTCACCTCTGTTTAGGGGCTGTAATTGCAGACAGCGCCACCCACCAAAAACAGTGTTTCACATGTACATGCAACCTTTGATACAATGTTTTCGCTGTAACAGTTGTCCATGCGTTCAGATCTTGTGGAATGATTCTTTGCTTCAGTACCATGCATGATTTTCCTTAGCAATAACGTGTTGTTCTTTGGTTTTGAGAAACAGTTAGAATAGGATCATGATATTTCGGTTATGTGCAGTACATGGATGATTTGTTTCGGTTACACTATGCAGTACTAATTCCTCACTCTCTTATCCTTCTAAGCCGTGCCGAGACCAACTACCCATCTCCCAATTAGACCCCTATCTCTCAACCATTCTATCACCCTCGTTATTCTACATTTTTCGGCCTTCCATTCCCTCTACCCTTCTTTAAGACAACCTAGTTTAGCACACCCCCTCTTCATCTCATCTCTTTGTCACTGAGTCACTACAAACTCCTTCCCTACCTCCCTATCCATCCATGCAGCCTCTTCCAGTCCTCCATCACCCAAAAATCCGATTATAGGACATCCTGTAGGAATTATTGAACTTCCTGTAGAAATTCTGAACATCCTGTAGAACCCCTGCAAACTTCCTGTAGAAGCTCATAAACACGGTTGCTTGGCATCTAGACTTTGTGAAACTCTCTGAAAGGATGTTAGGGACTCCTTAGACCCTCTCTGAGCCTTCCTGACCTCTTCCAAACATTTCTCCCCTTGACCTACCCCTGCACAGTAAAGACCCAGTTAGAAGCACATGCATAATAATTTCAACAACTTGAGAAAAAATACAAAAATATGTTCTCTTCGGATGAAAGTAGTCTAGACACATGCATCTCACCTTAATAGAAGGTAATGGCATCACTTTCAGTAGTTTGCATTCTCACCGTTGCATCAGTAGGACTAGCTGGTAGAATTAGGGTTTGCTAGGGTTTTCATTTCTTGTTGGCTTTCAGTTTACTTTTGCAAAGTAGGTTAATTTCCTTTGAATTAGCTTTCGTTCATCGGTTAAAAAGCTTCTTCTGAGAGCTCATAGAAGTTGGCTTGAGCCCTAGCGGACTTGTGCCAGCTGACCAAGTGACAGCTGCGACAAGAGCTAGTACTTGTGCATACAGCACCGTCGCTTTCAAGTTTGTTACGAACTATCAGGTTGATAAAATTAGAGAAGGAAGCTCCAGGAGTTGTAGCATTATTGCCACAATACTGGAGCCCACCATCTTTTTGGCGTCGTTTCCGGGGAAGCGTCAGAGTATTAGTAATTGTTTCTTTTCTTCTACTTTTCCTACTCTCGCCTTCTGCTAAGTAGTTTATTTCATTTCCATTCTGCAAAAGTAGCATAGACATTTCCTGCTTTCATAGATTAACATTTCAATTCCGCAATTTCATTTTTGCAAGCGTAGATTAGCATTTCAATTCTGCAAGCATAGACTAGCATTTCAATTCCTGCAATTTCATTTTAGCAAAGTAGATTAGTTCTTTCCTGCTTTTATTTCAATTCTGCATTTTCATTTCCGCAAGATAGTTAGTTGTAGATCAATCTGTCTCAGTTTTTGCAGGTACCAGAGAAAAAAAAAACAAAAGCAATCAAAAGTCTTCCCATTTCATGCCTCGTAGGAATCGAGATAAAACAAGAAAATTCTTACCCAACACCCCCACCACATCACTGAGTCACCCTTCTCTCTTCTGTGGCGACAGTGATCCAGAAGAACCTATAGGCGAACCTCCTGAGATATACGAAGATCCTATAGCAGAAGAAGAGTTAGAGACCACTCCATCTGAAGCTATGGCTGACCATAGGGGAGAAGATGAGAGAATAGAAGGTGCCTTCCCCATTCGAGAGACCAATGGAGACATGAAAATGAAGAACATTAGCCCCTCCGCTTTACCTCACTTCCATGGGCTGACTACTGAAGATCCTGATACCTTCCTGTTTGAGTTTGTTGTCCTTTGTCGAACCTATGACTATACTGAAGATGAGCAGAAGCTAAAACTCTTCCCCTCAACCCTTAAGGATGTAGCATTACACTGGTTCATGGGCTTACCTGGGAACAGTATCACCACTTGGGCTCAGATGCAGCAAGCTTTCAATACCAAATACCGGGACTACTGTAGGTCCAAGGAAAGCAAGGGATAAATCTTTCGGATGACCATGGTAAATGATGAGTCCTTAGAGGATTACGAGGAAAGGTTCCAACTTAGCTATAAACGGGCCAGGTGCACACTTGACCCTGAATTCCTCAAGTTGGTTTTGCTCCGAGGAGTCCCAGAAGACATCTTAGATACCCTTAACATGCTAGCTGGAGGAGACATTTACCAACTACCTTATGAGGACATAAAGACTGTGTTTAGAAACCACTCTAGGGCAGCCCGGAAAAGAGGTAGAGGAAACCTCCTCTTAGCTGGTATTCCTTTCTCCAAACATGAGTTTGCAAATCAATTAGAGGATCTCAAGAGTGAGGTGAGACAGACCATTGCCATGCAACTTGATACATTTCGAATCCAGCAGAAGAAAGAAGAAGCTGAGAGGGCCTTGGCTATCTTCTGCCCTAGGTGTACGAGGAAACATCCCAAGAACGAATGCCCATTACATTCGGTTGAAGTATGTTTTGTTTGTGAGGAGGACCACCCCACAAACCAATGTCCAACCTTACCTGGGCTTAAAGCCATGTACCAAGGGACAGAAGCACCCACTGAACCTCTCTATTTCCTCAACCAAAGGAGGCCACAAGGACCTAGACCTTACCAGCAGGGGATGCAAGGGACACCCCAAGCTTATTACAACCCCAACCAACCTGCTCCTATGCCTTCCTGGGGTCCCCCTGCTCATCCTTCCTGGTCTATGCCTCCTCCATGGTCATACCCACCTCAGTACCATACTCAACCCACTACTCAGTCGTATCACTCACATGCCCAGCCACAGCCTCAGTGGAATGCACCTCAATCGGGGTGGAGGCCCCAGTACAATACTCCTCCCGCCATTTTTCCTCCACCACCAGTTCAACCACAACCATTACCTCCTGCTCCTCCAAGGCAACCCCAAATGCCTGCTCAACCGAACCTGAACCCCAACAACAGACAGTCCAAGCAGGTATATACTGGGGAAACATCATGCCCTACCTATGCTGTGGAGATCCAGGAGATCAATCTGCGATCGGGAAAGACTCTTCCAGATCGCCAACCTCCTCCCCCAGAGGACGAGGAAGATAAATAGGAAAGTGAACCAAAGGCCATTCCACCCTTTCCTGAGAGACTAACAGCCACCACACAACCCAACCCAGAGGAGGATGAGCTTCTGGGAGAACTCAAATAGTTGTGTGTGAAAATACCACTTCTCCAAGCCATCAAGGATGTACCGATATACAACAAACTGGTTAAGGAAAAGTGTTTTAGACAGCCAGGCAGGCGAAAGAGAGATGCTTCAACCATTAATGTCATAGGACAACTGTCTGATCTTATGTTGGGACAAGTCATTTGCCCAAAGTATCTAGATCCTGGGAGTCCTGTAGTAGATGTCCACATCAATGGCACCATCATACCTCACACCTTGATTGATCTGGGGGCTGCCATTAATGTGATGACCAGAGATACCATGCTCAAACTCAATCTTCAGGGTTCCTTGAGAAAGACCTCGACAGTCCTACAACTAGCAGATCGCTCCACCGTGACTCCCGAAGGGATTGTAGAGGATGTCTTGGTCTCTGTTGACTCTTGGGAATACCCTGCAGATTTCTTGGTTCTTTAACCAAAGGCAAAGCTTACTGGATACCCTCTTATTTTGGGAAGGCCTTGGTTAGCCACTGCAGATGCTTACATAAGCTGCCGTGCAGGAAACATGACCATCAAAAATGGTCCTATGTCCAAGCAGCTAGTCCTATACCCTCCTGCCCAACCCTCGTTAGAGCATGACTTACCACTTTGGTTGGAGGAAGGAGAAGAAGGCGAGGTGTACTCAGCACCTTTGTGCACCCTAGACACCACTAGGAGAGATCCCCCAACCAAGGATGATTTGATTGAGACCTTGATCCGAAATCCACCTACCAGTGCACTGTCCTTAGAGGAATTGGTGGAGAATGCCCAAGCCAGCACCTTAGTGGACCTTTGTGCGACCAACCCTGTCACTCCCAGAGTCAAAACTGTGGAGTTCGGCCCTGAGAGAATGTTAAAGATCATCTCCTCCCTATCTCCTTCCCAGGAAAAGGAGTTGTGTAGTCTGTTGGCCAGTCATCTAGATGCTTTTGCTTGGAGCTATAAGGAGATGAAAGGAGTCCATCCTTCGGTCTGTACCCATCACATCTACATCAAGGAGGACTGTAAACCAGTTAGGCAACCCGAGAGGAGAATGAATCCAGCCCTTAAGGACATCGTCAAGGAAGAATTGCAGAAACTATTGGATGCCAGATTCATTTACCCCATCTCAGATAGCGAATGGGTGTCCCCCTTGGTGTTGGTTCCCAAGAAAAATGGGAAGTGGAGAATCTGTGTGGACTACCGAGAACTGAACAAAGCTACCAAGAAAGACCATTTTCCTCTACCTTTCATAGATCAAGTGTTGGATGGACTGGCGGGAAAGAAGTTTTTCTCTTTCCTGGATGGGTTTAGCGGGTACAACTAGATCCAGATCAGCACGGAAGACCAAGATAGGACCACCTTCACTTGTCCTTGGGGTACCTTTGCTTACCGAGTTCTTCCCTTTGGACTATGCAATGCTCCTGCCACCTTCCAAAGAGCCGTCTTGAGCATCTTTTCTGCGCTGGTCCATGATGTGGTGGAAATCTATATGGATGACTTCACTCCTTATGGGTCCAACTTCCAGGAAGCATTGTCCAATCTGGGAAAAGTCCTAACCAAGTGCATTGAGATGAACCTGTCCCTTAGCCCTGAAAAGTGTGAATTCTTGATGACTGAAGGGACCGTGCTAGGCCATACCATTTCTTGCCAAGGGTTACAAGTGGATCCTAACAAAATTGCTCTTATCAAGAAGGTTCCACCTCCTCAGAAGGTAAGAGATGTTCAAAGTTTCTTAGGATTAGCAGGGTATTATCGGAGATTCATTAAAGACTTCAGCAAGCTAGCCTCGCCATTGTTTGGCCTCTTGGCAAAAGATGTGGAGTTTAAATGGACTGACGATTGTCAGAGGGCTCTAAATGAATTGAAGGACAAGTTGGTGTCTGCCCCAATCTTGAGAGGTCCAAATTGGGCCCTACCTTTCCACATCCACACTGATGCCTCGAACAAAGCCATAGGGGCAGCCTTAGGACAAGTTGAACAAAAACTTCCGTATGCCATTTACTTTGTTAGCAAAAACTTATCCAAGGCAGAACTGAACTACACTGTAACTGAGAAAGAATTCTTGGCCGTGGTCCATGCACTGAACAAGTTCCGACATTATATCACCAGCTATCAAACATTTGTACATACTGATCATGCTGCAATTAGATATTTAATGAATAAACCAGATGTGAATGCTCGTATTATTAGATGGTTACTTTTGTTGCAACAGTTTGATTTGACTATCGTTGAAAAACTAGGTAAAGAAAATGTTGTTGCTAACTTTTTGTCTAGATTGGATTTATCTGCAGATGAGGATGGAACAGTGGATGACTAGATGCCCGATGAACATCTGTTCGCTATTTCAGTACTCTCTCCATGGTTTGTTGATATAACAAACTACCTTGTTTCAGCACAGTTCCCTCCGCACCTATCCTTAAGAGAGAAGAGCAGAATCGTTAGAAAAAGTGCCTCATTCACTTGGATCGGGGGCAATCTATTCAAGCTTGGCCCTGATCAGATCTTAAGGCGTTGTGTAAGGGAGGAGGAAGTCTTTGATATCCTCCTCACCTGTCATGATGGGCCTTGTGGAGGACATTTTGCAGCAAAGAGGACTGCCTTCAAAATCCTGCAGGCAGGCTACTATTGGCCCACGCTTCATCAAGATGTCAGAAGGTATATCAGCCAATGTGACCGATGCCAAAGGATGGGGAAACCGACTCAAAGGGATGAAATGCCTCTCCAACCTCAAGTGACTCTTGAGCCATTTGAGAAGTGGGGTATGGATTTTGTGGGTCCAATCAACCCTCCTTCGAGGCAAAGATCTTACATCATTGTGTGCACAGACTACCTGACAAAGTGGGCAGAAACCAAGGCAATCAAAGCAACAACAGAAGAAAAGGTGGCTGAGTTCTTAAGAGAAAACATCTTCTACAAATTTGGCTACCCAAGAGAGCTAGTCACTGATCAAGGAAGCCAGTTCACCTCCAACTTAATTGAAGACCTACTAGCTCATCACAAAATCAAGCATAGGACTTCCACCCCCTATCATCCTCAAGCAAATGGGCAGGTGGAAGTCACCAGTAGAGCATTGGAAGGGACCTTGACTAAGGTGGTGAGCAGCAGCAGGAAAGATTGGGCAGATCGCCTGGTTGAGGCCACATGGGCTTACAACACCACTTGGAAGACCACAACCGGCTTCACACCTTATGAGCTGGTCTATGGGAAGAGAGCTTTGCTGTCAATTGAATTCGAGTACAACACTTTGAGGATGGCAGCTCAGCTAGACCTAGATCTCAGCCATGCCCAACAAGAAAGGTTATTGCAGCTGAATGGATTGGATGAGCACCGAATGCAGGCCCTTCTTCACTCAGAAGTGGTTCAACTTCAGAGGAAGGTGTGGCATGACCAACACCTCAATGACAAGCAATTTCAGCCGAGAGATTGGGCACTGTTGTATGATTCCAGGCATAAAGATTTCAAGGGAAAGCTGAGAACCAGATGGCTAGGACCATATGCAGTGGAAAGATGTAATGACAATGGATCTGTACTTATTCGGACCATTGATGAGGAGGCCATCCCTATGCTTGTCAATGGGCATCGGTTGAAGATCTACAGAAATCCTCTGTCAAGGCAAGAATTCATCAAAACTGTGGAAAAATCAGTGCTGGTCATAGAGAAGGGTTCTACCTCTGTTTTGGGCACACCCTAAAGATCTTAAAAAAAAAAAAAAAAAAAAGAGAGAAAAAAATAAATAAATAAAAATAAATATCCTTGGGTGAAAACCTTTTTGAGGCGCCCAAGGCAGATGGTAGGGGTGAAAACCTCATTGAGGCGCCCCTGCTGTCTTTCAAAAAAAAAAAAAAAGAAGGATTGAAAAAGACACTTGAGTGAAAACCTCATCGAGGCGCCCCTGCTGTCTTTCAAAAAAAAAAAAAAAACAATAAACAAAAAAACAGGGACAGAAAGTTCACCATGTGGCAATGCATGCAGGTTGCAGGTATTCTATGAAGGAAGAGAGGTCCCTCAACTCAAAGACAAGGGTCCTTATTATGCTACCAGGTGACCTCACCAGCACCCCCTCCGGAAACACTCATCTTCTCCAAGGTATGGGCACGATTTGATCACAGTTTAGTCTTCTACAGGAAGCTACAAAATTTCTACAGGAAGTTCTGTATTTCTACAGGAAACTTCCTGTAGGAGTTTTGGATGGCCCAGAACTAATTATGTGGGGAAATCTAACGACCGAGGTCCGGCATGGAGGCATGCAAGCTACTATTTTCTCCATCACACACTGCTGTCACCTCCTTCTACCACCCCAGTCGCCATGCAATGGAGATACCTGCACAATCAAAACTGATCATTGAATTATCAGAGGAAGCGCTTCTCAAATAAAAAAAAGATGCAGAGATACCATGCGATACTTATCCAAGGGCCCTGCGTTTATGGCTGAGATGCCACCGTCTCCACTGTTCAGCATGCACCCAAGGAGGAAAAACTGCTACAGGACTTCCTACAGGAATCCCGTAGCAGTTCATCCAGCTAGAGTGTACACCATTACATCGCCTGCAACATGCAATAATAGAGCAGGCACATGCACCACCCGTAGCCAGGTAACAAGCATCGTAACCATCAAAAGCTTGCGGAAAGGAAGGACCTCCGGGCCTGTGCAAATAGCAGCAGTAAGCAAATCTAATCATCATCGTCCTGAAGCCTGGAAAATCATGTCGCGGCCGCACAGGTAAGTGCCTCGCCCTTTCTTTCGTCGAATTACATGAATAATACTTTGAAATGTTTGCAAGTATGAAATGAATGGGTTGAGCGGTCGTATGGCCATTCGACTGGCCACGTCGACCAGTCAGATGGTCTAGTCGGATGTGTAAAATGTTGGTCGTGGTAAGAAGAACGGGTAGTGGACACATGAGAACCGTCCAGTCGGGGAGAAGCGCATTTTAACAGAAATGACGGCGGCGGATCTGTGGAGAATGATGCGACAGCCAGGGAACTTGCAGTAGAATGATTAAGTGACGTCGTCTAATGGTCTGGCAGGGACAGCTCACCCCCGCGCCACGAATTCCACCGGATTCAAATCTATCGGCTAGATCGCCACCCCATGCATTTATCATCAGCCGTTTAGAAGTCGAGTGAGAGTCCGAATTTATCTGAAGCTCGTCACTCCAAGTCTTCGGCTTGTTCGAGCGTCTGGTAGCGGCACAGAAGGAGTAGAACCACTGCAGTGCTCTTCAAAACACGTGCGCTGTTTCTACAGGAAAGCTACGCTACAGGAAGCTCACTGCCACGAGGAAAATTGGGCTCTTCACGTCAAAGGTGGCGAATGGGAAGGTAAGCTTGACCTGTGCCTCCCATGCAATTGGTTTCGAGGGTGGTGGAGTCGACGTGCTACAGTCTGATCATAAAAATTGCAAATATTGTCTTCCGTTTGCATGAATTGTCGTCGAAGTGTCTGTAAGGTTTTCTACAGGAGGTGATTTTTAAGGCTCATCTGTAGATAGTCTTCGCGAATTGTGTGCGTGGCTCTGTCCCAAAAGGCTAGTTTTTGAATATGCACCCGCCACCTCCAGCTAACAGAGCATGTTTTCACCATGCCGGGTGGATTCATTAGAAAAGAACCGACCGACTCAAAGAAACTAAGGGAGAACCCTGAAGTGGAAGAGTTGTTCACTCGCGCGCAATGGATGTCTTTCTGCGACAAATTGCAAGGATATGATGATGATGTGGCAGAGGAGTTATTGCGAGCTCTGAAGCCAAAATCCAAAACACTGGCCACTGTCAATTTCAGGGGTTTGAGTCTCAGACTCACCCCACAATTCATCATCCGAGTCACTGAGCTCCCAATGGGGGTACCGTGGGACAAGGAGGAAAGGAAATTAGGCCAGAAGGCTAAAAAGGAATTCTTTCCACCAGAGGAGCAATTCTCAGAAGATAAGAACGGGGTTCGCAGAACTAGCTTACTGCCACTTTGGAGTGAGGTCAGCCTCCAAATTATGAAATACATCACATGCGAAGGTCGGTTCAACATTGTGTATGGGTACCATTTCCGGCTACTCACTGAATTGAGACATCAGATGGACCTACCTGCAGAAAACAAACTAAGTATTCCCTACTTTCTACTGCAGTCTATGACAGAATGTGCCACCAAGTTGAGAGAAGGCACACCAGACCAGGTAGCCCACCATGGGCTCATTAAGCTCCTCGTGGAGGATGCACTTCACACATACAAAGTCCCTCTCTCATGGGAAGCCTTCCGAAATCTGACTAAGGATGGCGATATAAAAATGTTGAGCGAAGAGCTTGGTTCCTCCAGCAGCGAGGAGAAGGAGTCAGTACCCATAGAAAAGAAAGAAAAAGGCCAAAGACCCACGGCCAAAGTATCGAAGAAAGAACAAAAGAAGAAACAAGAGAAAAAGGTTGCCAAAGAGAAGGATGACACACCCATGTTGACACCCAGAGAGAAAAGGTTACAAAGTAGGGTGGACAAGACTGAGCCAGTCCACGTCAGTAAAGGCACCTCGACAGCAGCCTTGACCAAGTCAAAAATCAAAACACACTCAGCAAAACAAACTAAAACGGTGCCACCTGTTTCTACAGGAAAACCAAAACCGGCTTCTACAGGAAGCCAGAAATTAGCTGATAAAGGGCCTTCTACAGGAAGCGCTAAGAAAGGAAAACCCAAGGAAAATAAAGCCGACATTCTTGCAAGGGAGGCAGCATCCGTGCTGGCCGCCCTCAGTACACCTCCTAAGCCGAAGGAAAAGAGAAAGAGGGAGATCCCTCTGTATTTTAAAGCCCAGAGAAGTGTAAGAATAAAAACGGGCAAGCCACAACCTCCATCCAGCAGCCCAATTACTATAGAGGATACCCCTACTTCGCCCAGGGAGAGGTCCCCCTCAAGGATATCAGTCACCTATGAGAGGGGGAGCCCGAAAACAACTACTTGGAAAGAGAGGTTAGACCAATTGGCTTCAAAAGCCCGGCTATAGGATGCTGAGGCTGCTCTACAGGAAACCTTAGCCTGACTTAAGGAGACAAAGAGGATGGAGGGAGAAGCACCCCCATCACCACCGAGGGAAGACGAAGTAGAGCCACCAAGAGAAGAAGAGAAAGAGCATATTCTGGAGCCTAGTCCTCAGCCAAGTCTGAGCTCATATTATAATTTCTTAGAAGCTGGGAAAATTATACCACAGAAATTCACTGTGCCACTTTTCTTTGCATTGGAGGAAGAGAGAGTGAGAACGCACACGTGGATGAAAATAGCTAAGTCAAAAGGCGTGGCAGATATAGGCCCCTTGGAGGAGCAACTCAAGGAGGCAAGAAAGGAGTTAGCTATGGCCAAACACGTGGCAAATTGCCAGCGGGTGTTCCTACAGGAAGAGAACGAAAAACTTAGACTGCAGCTACAGGAGCTGAGGAAAGGAACGGGCACATCCTCAGGGGACACCACAACAGAACAACAAGGCAGAGAAAGACTGCAAGTCAGTCTTGGGGAGCCAACCTCGCATCTACAGGAAACAGAACTGCAAGCACAAATTGAGATACAAGCTCTCAAACAGTAGTTGCAGCAGAAAGAGGCACAATTGGCCTGCATGGCTAGTTGGGCCATGGATGCTATACAATGCAGACAGTCGGCCAAATCCTATGGGCTATACCTGAGAGACCAATGGCTACAATTTCAGATTAATACATTAGCACAAAGGGGTATCTCTCAGCTCCAAGACCCACAGCAGTTCACTGAATTATGCAATACCAGTTCATCAGAGGATAAGGCCAAACTATCGGAGTTCTATCTCCATAATTTGGCCCTTCCTAATGTGACTTCATGGGATCCCAACACGGTCTTAGGGGATATGCAGTTAATGGCATTTGCCTCATGGTTGGACCATGAAGACAAAAGAGCAGCAGAAGTCAAAGCGGTCATGAACCGAGAGCTGAACGAGCCATTACTAATTAGAGCAGAGCCAGGCGATCCAACTGCATAATATCGGCACACCAACACTTGTCCACCGACCCCCAAGCTTCACTGAAATATATGGATCAGCAGGCCCAGGCCATAGCGCATTTCGAGGATATGGAGAGACTGTTAGGGGACAACTGTGTTCAAGCTTGCACCCGCCGATGGAACACATTGGCCCACAGTCTAAAGATCAGAGAATATCACACTCCAACTCGAATGAGGGAAGATCTAGTACGGGTGCCCCTCTATAAGAAATCCATGCAGAACCTCGAGGCCAGCTGGATTGGCCTCAAGCTAAGCCCACCTCTGCTGTTAGGATTGATGGAAGGCAGCACAGAGAAAGATGAGCATGAACAGTGGGAAGAGGTGGAAAGAAAGGCTGGGTTCCATGTCAGGAAGGAGGAAACTACTACAGAAGCTTGGGATGTGAGGGTGGCAGTAAAGGAAATGAAGGACGAGGAGCTGGATTAGTTGCTCAAGGATGAGCAATCATTTTAGCTGAGGGGTGATGATGAGCCCCAAATTTGGTAACATTTTGGGCTCATTTGGCCTAACTACCCTTGCTCAACCCTTCATTTTTCATAACTTATGCATCATTTTTTAGTATATTTATGTCATTTGTATGAATGAGGGCAGTCACTATTCCTAGGTGGCTAACACGTGCTTATTTCAGGTTTTTTTGACATTTAATGGAGCAAAACCACAAAGATGAAGGCTAGGAGACAACCAAGATGAGATTGAGATTTTGTAGGAAGGTTGTCCATAGCATTGAATGGCCTTCCTCGTGATCTTCACCCCCAACTCCGAGCTCCAACAGCCACCACCACCGAGTTAGAAGGCAGCCAAACGGATTTTGAGGAAGCAGCAGATCACTCTTAGTTTGGTTAGCCAAATCCCACTAATTTAGGAGGCCAGCTTGGCCCTCGTAATGTATAAATGATGAGGCTGTAGCCTTCGAAGAGGACTTTTGAAACCTTGTTGCATATTCTGGATTATGAGCTGTTAGCTCTGTTTTGCTCTTTTGTAAGCCATTTTTGGCATGTTATTGGACTTATGATTATTATCTTTTAATGGAAAGCAGGCAGATTTGAGTTCAGTTCTGAGTTCTTAAAGGAGCCATAGCTCTCGGGGTTGGGCCCAACCTGAGAGCCTAAGGCCTCCTTCCTTTGTATCGTTACCTTTCTTTCAGCATTGTATTTCTTTTCCTTTACATGCATTTGGAAACGCAGTTAGCTGAGTTGAATTTCTTGGTGTGGTTAAGTAGGTTAGCTTTATGAACAGAGTTGCTTCAGTAGTTTAGAATAGAGTAAGGAGATTGGAGTTAATAAGAGTTCCAAAAAGGGTTGACTGCACACTCCTTTTCACCTCTGTTTAGGGGCTGGAATTGCAGATAGTGCCACCCACCAAAAACAGTGTTTCACATGTACATGCAACCTTTGATACAATTTTTTCGCTGTAATAGTTGTCCATGCGTTCAGATCTTGTGGGATGATTCTTTGCTTCAGTACCATGCATGATTTTCCTTAGCAATAACGTGTTGTTCTTTGGTTTTGAGAAACAGTTAGAATAGGATCATGATATTTCGGTTATGTGCAGGACGTGGATGATTTGTTTCGGTTACACTGTGCAGTACTACTCCCTCACTCTCTTATCCTTCTAAGCCGTGCCCAGACCAACTACCCATCTCCCAATTAGACTCCTATCTCTCAACCATTCTATCACCCTCGTTATTCTACCTTTTTCGGCCTTCCATTCCCTCTACCCTTCTTTAAGACAACCTAGTTTAGCACACCCCCTCTTCATCTCATCTCTCTGTCACTGAGTCACTACAAACTCCTCCCATACCTCCCTATCCATCCATGCAGCCTCTTCCAGTCCTCCATCACCCAAAAATCCGATTATAGGACATCCTGTAGGAATTATTGAACTTCCTGTAGAAATTTTGAACATCTTGTAGAACCCCTGCAGACTTCCTGTAGAAGCTCATAAACACGGTTGCTTGGCATCCAGACTTTGTGAAACTCTCTGAAAGGATGTTAGGGACTCCTTAGACCCTCTCTGAGCCTTCCTGACCTCTTCCAAACATTTCTCCCCTTGACCTACCCCTGCACAGTAAAGACCCAGTTAGAAGCACATGCATAATAATTTCAACAACTTGAGAAAAAATACAAAAATATGTTCTCTTCAGATGAAAGTAGTCTAGACACATGCATCTCACCTTAATAGAAGTAATGGCATCACTTTCAGTAGTTTGCATTCTCACCGTTGCATCAGTAGGACTAGCTGGTAGAATTAGGGTTTGCTAGGGTTTTCATTTCTTGTTGGCTTTCAGTTTATTTTTGCAAAGTAGGTTAATTTCCTTTGAGTTAGCTTTCGTTCATCGGTTAAAAAGCTTCTTCTGAGAGCTCATAGAAGTTGGCTTGAGCCCTAGCGGACTTGTGCCAGCTGACCAAGTGACAGCTGCGACAAGAGCTAGTACTTGTGCATATAGCACCGTCGCTTCCAAGTTTGTTACGAACTACCGGGTTGATAAAATTAGAGAAGGAAGCTCCAGGAGTTGTAGCATTATTGCTACAATACTGGAGCCCACCAATAGACTCTCAAGCGAGAAAGTTATAAAAGGAAGCTTTACAACCTCTGACACATTCCTTTGGCATTTACAAAATTCTAGATGGGCAAGAAATCAATACTATGGAGATCCATCTTTAGTCTTTGCTTTATGTATATATTTTAGGATGTTTATATATGGAATGCATGTTTATGATGTTTTTGAAGAACAAATTAGGAGGAAGTCCTGACTCGACAATGTAGCAAAATTTTAAACAAAAAAGTAGAAGAAAAAAACATAAATATAGGGAGAAAACACCCCAAAACTATGAGGAAAGTCATGGTTATTTATTTATTTATTATTATTATTATTATTTATTTATTTTTAATTTTAAAAAGAATATTAAAATAAATAAACAAGACAAACAAGATTTATTTTGAAAAAGAAAAATAAAAAGGGGAAAAATAAAATTTATTTTAAAAAGAAAAATATAAAAAGGAAACAAAAAAAAAACCCCCACGAGAGAAAGAAAAACGAATTTTAGAGCACTTGTAAAATACTTTAGATAAAAATAAAATTAGACAGAAATAAAATAGTTATTTCTTTTAAACCATAAAACCAATTTTAAAAGGAAAATAAATTTAAAAACGACTTAAAAATAATTGAAAAATCAATTTTTTTTTTTGGACGACAATGGCTAAGTTTTTTTTATTAAAAAGGTAGTTTAATTGCATTCAACATAGTATTGTAGAAAGGAAAAACCAACATAAATCCGATTGATTAGTAATATAAAAAATCCCAAAGAAGTAACCATATATAGTAACATTTTATCTTTAAGAGAGGAAACACATAAAAACCTATTGGTATATACCCTAGAAAATTATTTTAATATCAAAATTGCTTTACAAAACATAAATGAAACTTGGATATAAATAAATAAATGCTCACTATGTTCTTCAGCTTGTTCCTCTAAGGAGGGATTTCTTTTCTATTCCATGAATTCCATCTACATGTCCCTAAGTACTTGTTGGATCGATTCTTTCTCTTTTGCCTCTTCGAGGAATGGGAAATTAACAATTTTTTACAAGAAACTACAAATTGTGAGCTTCTTGTTTGGTCTATTTCTAGTTGGTGTAACATGCTGTATTCTATCTCTAATTTCTATTTTTTCTTTTTCTTTTGTTGAATCAATATCTAAGATCTCTTCATGCCCAATATTTTGGGTTTCCTACTAAGAGTTAACTTTATTTGTAATAGTGGCCATGAAATTGTCAAACAACGAAATTTTGTGTCTCCTCAACACATAAAATATTGAAAATCTCACAAAATAAACAAATAGGATGATTAAGGTCTGTTATGGTCAAAGTTAGACTTCCCTAAAGAATAGTTTTGAATCATGATTGGTCCATACCCTACTTAGCTTGTTTACTTTGCTTCATGGTCCATAAGCAATGTTTATAAGGAATGTTTATATCCCACACCAAATCTTAGAGACCAGGTAACAAATGTGAAATTAGTAATTATCATTAGGCCATGAAGTGGGATTCAAGATAGGGATGTGACTAACTAGGCTAAGCACTAGATTGTTCCTACTTTCATCCATCGTACTTACTTTTGCAAACATATGAGACTGCTCCATAATCATTTTTTCAAACATGATATATCTTAATATCTCATGATATTCATGGGAATTAAGGCTAGTCATTTGCTATTAAATTGTCTCCCCCAACTTGTTAATGATTGGAGAGTGCACTACAAACTTTGGATTAATCATCGATTAACTATGCTGAGGGATTGATGTTTATACCAAGATCCCAATTTTTATTCTTAGATTTTAAACCTTGATATGAGAGGCCTCATTAACTAATAGATTTACTTATGATTTCAAGCCCTCAACATATGATAATTCTCAATTGAATAATTCTCTTTGCCTCTTTATATATTCTTAATATGAGCCTTACTAGATTGCAATCCTTTGGTGTGATTAAGTTGGGCTTGTGCCATATTATGATATATGAGTCTCTTATGATTGTTAGTTTCCCAATTCATATTGAGTGAAGGATATTTATCCCTTCTTAAAGAGCCAATTCCTTAGCCTGGTTATTGATTTCTTCACCAAGACACTAATTCATAACTTACTTTACATTTTCCTTTAGAATCAAGAATGAACCTCCCTATGCATGCCACCCCCAAATAGTTAAAAATAAGGAAAAATAAAATAAAATCCAAAAAACGTATCATATGAGGTGGAGGGAAAATCCTCGAATTACCCATTCCTCTCATGGTTCATCCCTTCCTACTCCTAGTGCCTCTCCTTAGTCCCTCATGTGTCATCCACCACTCTCCTAAACCTGCTCAACCCACCACCTATTTCTTAAATGAGTGACTAGTGGTAATTCACTGTGACCATTATGCATCCATGCCTATCTATGACCATTCTCATACTTACATTATTCACACAAAAATGCATTTGCATCACATCTATCACTTATAGATTGTTTTATGCCCTCATTGAACCTTTAATGAAGTTCCATTAATCAATTCAATAACATATCTTGAATCACTAATGTTCATTAATCTAAACAACAAAACTGATACTTTTGATGACACTACATGTTGATTACATTTCAAAGGATCAAAAATAGTCTTCAAATATAAATAAATTTTATATCAAGTCCTAGATTTTATTTGTGTAACTTCTCATTTGAGGATGATTTCTTTGGAATTTTTTTTTTGACTTGATATACCACCAATTTTGAGTCCCCAAAAATTGGGAAATATATTGAATCTTGAATTTTCTTACTATTTCTAATGTTGGGCTTAAGCAACTTGATTTACACTTCAGGTACAAAAAGTCCAAATACAAAGTAGAGTAGACATATAAACTAGACTATAAGCTCTATTAACTTAAACCTTTAAAAATCATGAGAATCTAACTTAAATATCAGGAAATAAACAATGGTGCACCATAAAGAATTACAAAACACAAAGATTTTACCTTGGAATCCATTAACTAAGAAAAATAACTAACCTTTGAGATCCATTACTCTTATATTCTCAACTGGATATTATTATACAATGAATGTTGGCCTTAGTCCACACCTAAAGCTAATGCATTCATCCTACATATCTCATATTTTTAACATCACTCATTAGTCTTACATCATGCTATATTTTAGACATAGGAAAACCCTAATTCAAAGCACCTAAAATCAATACAAGTGGTTGAATATCACTGATTGATATCTTGGGAATATTAGGATTCATAACCATTTCCAGATTGTAGTCAATTCCATTTTGACCACCAATTAAAGTCTATTATGCACTTACACCTGACTCCAACCCCTTCGATTGTTTTAGTTGACTATAAACTTATATTGGTTTCTCAATTTCCTATTGACTTTGATTGATGTAATTGATATTCTGCCTTGACTATTGATCTATCTGTTGGCATTATGAGACAAGTATTGTCCTTGATGGCAAATCACACAGATGACAAATTATAGTGCAGCAGGTTAGTAGCAAAGAATTGATGATCAAACTACAAAGAATGAAGAAAGAAGAGTATATACGCAGGTTCAATATATACCAAGTAGGGTATACACGCAGGTTCACTATATACCAAGTCGCATATACGTAGTTTCGCTATATACCAAGTAGGGTATACACGCAGTTTCATGCACAGAAAAGCGCGTACATGTCGGAAAGCTTATTTTTGGGTCCGTGGTATTTAGACCTATGGTTTTGGTCCGTGGTATTGCACCCATAAGTGCTGATCCCAAGTATTGGGTCGACGGTATTGTTTTATTATGGTTTTGGTCCGTGGTATTGAGCAAGGCCTAAGACTATAAAAGGAGAGGAAGATCATTAGGCAAATTGTATCTGGAAAAGTCTTGAATATCTGAAGAAGTATGAGATCCAGGATGCAGGTTATGGGTTGATGATGCATTACTTGATTTGAGCTAAGGAGGGATCTCACCGGTTGATGGAGAACAAGATCTAAGGAGAGATTGGGATCAAATGGTTTGAAATGAACTATCTTTATGATGCTTATTCTAGATCTGCATACTGACGCATGTAATATACTATAAATGTTATGAGTATGACTAATGTCTGGTACAGCTGCAAAGTTATAAGAAAATATTTTTAGATATGTACGCGGGTTGTCTTTGGCAAAAGCGCGTATGTACGCGGGTTTGATTCATCATAGTAGCGTATACATTATGAAGTATAATATTTGAAGTTGCAGATGGGTATGATTGTTATGGCAAAGTTCTGTAGTCTGCTATGTGTTCTGGTGACTGTGTTATTGACAGGGTTTCAGTGTTTTAGTGATTCAGAGATTGATGATGCTAGTAGTGATTGTTTTGAGCTTCAATGATAGTTATGGGTCCAGTATGAAAATTGGATGAAACGTGGCCTTCATATTATAGTGTTGTGCTTCAGGAGTATCCAATCTGAAAATGTATGAAACGTGGTACCCGGAGGAGAGAAGATTGTAGGCCGGCACCTACGTACTAGTATCTTAGCTAGTACATGAGCAAAGGGGGTTGGAGCTCCCTTCCAGGAGAGTCTGGAGACCGAGAGAAGGTTGTAGCCTTCTGCAGGTTGTAGCCTGCGTGCTGGTAAAGGACTGCACTAGTACATTGTAAAAGAAGTTTCTTAATAAAGGAATATAGAAATGAATTGCAGCAGGTGGTTTTCACCCACATTGGGTTTCCACCTTATATCATGGTGTTCATGTGTGTTGCTTATGTGTGTTGATCTATCTGTTTTACTGCTACTATTGACTGTTAATATGGCTAATAATGTTCTGAGGCATCCATTGAAGATCACATAACTGAATCATGAGTTTAATGGTTATACACTAGTTGCAATAGACACAGTCGCGTATATACGCGGTTATACTTAACTGAAGTGGCGTATATGAATCTGAGTATGAAAATGAAAAGTTTTATTGATTAGATAATACTGATTCACCCCCCCTCTCAGTATTATTTCCAACACTATCAACTCAATTGTTGAATTGTATTCCCTAGTTGATAGTTCTTGAACTAGACTTGTTGAGGTTCATTCCTAGTAGTCCTACCTGACCAAACCATAAAATGATTGAACACTAGTTGACTAAGATTACCTACAAAGAGTAGAACCACCCGAAATTCTTCAACTTGTTGTCTTCTTTACATGAACAATTAATGTTGTACTTTTAGTGAAATAGGGATCCCAAGCTCAACTCCTCTCTTAACCAAGAGAATTTTCCAGTGCTCGAAACCTTTCTTAGAAATTTTGCAACATTATTCACCATGTCTACTTTTACCAACAACACCTTCTTTCCTTCCACCATGTCTCTAATGAAATGGTGCTTTAAATCAATATGTTTTGTCATAGAATTGTAAGATAGGCTCTTTGCCAACAAGATTTCACTTTGACTGTCTTAAGATATCCTTATTTCTTGTTGAGAAAAATCACCCTCTGAACCCAATTATTGCAACTAGAATATTTTTCTTGCATTATTGGCTTCCATGTATTCAACCTCCATCATTGGTAGTGCCACCAATAACTATTGCTTACTCATCCACTTAATAGCTCCTCCAAACAACTTTAACACATATATGATAACCAACCTTCTTCTTTCCAGATCACCAACCTAGTTGGAATTGACAAATACTTGTACAATTGCTTCACTATCATCCTTAGGTCCTTCATGGTAGTTGATCACATACTCATGCCACAAAAATTCTTGAGTAGTATTTTGACATTAGACAAGTTCTCTTTTCTAGATTTTGTCATATATCTTCCCCATACTTCCACTAAATAAGAAATTTCTAGTCAAGTGTAGTATACATTAAACTACCTATAAAACTTGCATATGGGACATGGGATGTGTGATCCAGGTTGCTTCAGACACACTTATTCATTAGTGGCTATGGATAAGCTCAAAAATCAAAGTTATTGGATTTCGCCCAAAACAGGAGCAGATTGTATTGCTCTTCGTCTTGATTCCAACGACGAGAATGACACTCAAATACGAGTTCGTATGCTAAAGTGGAAAAATTCTGGTTAAACTAGGCCAAATGGAAGTCAATAACGAGGCAACGATTAGGAAAATTTCGTTGCACAAAATCCAGTCACTGGAATAGGCAAGTTTTTCGCCTACTTAATTTCGCTAGTTACCCCAAAAACCAGTCGAAATTTTTTAACTGTATTGTTTTATGTAAAAATACAAATAAAAAATGTTGGGTTGGTGGGCCGCCACCCTTGCCAACCCCAAACTGCATAACATATATTAAAATATATGGTGGCGGGTGGTCAAACCCCGCCACCACATGGAAACCCAAAGGCCGTTACCATAATCGATGACTAACCGCATTAATACAAGGATGCCAAATATTGTGGGACCAACGAGGATCAAACCCGCTCGACCATGTGGCCGGACCGCTCCATGACGATCCCATCCCATAAAACAATGCCACACATCACTGAGCATTAACCATTTTGCCACCAATAATAAACCATGCCTCCCGTAACCGACCCCACTTTCTGCCATACACCAAAATTAAACAATTAAAAAAACAAACCCACCATATGGGGGGTCGGTGGGGTTGGAACTGCCAACCACCCCACTCTAAATTTAAGATATTTACCAACCGCCCTAATGGGGCTCATTTAAATATCTGCTGCTAAACTTATATAACAACAAGGAATCTTTACAGAATCTTGTGGAATCTAAAATATTCCCTTGGAGGCTGATTTTTGACAGAGGCAGAATGATGCCAACTCTATAGTCATTTTTCATAGAATTTTGCAGAGAGAAAAGTGGTGTGCTCAGAATCTTCATTTGAGCAATGAATTTTTTAGCCATATTTAGGAAGGAATATTTGGGGGAATCTTCAAGATTCACGAGGGTCCAAAATTGGATGGTATTAGAAAGGGGCCAAGTTTATAGTCGTTTGACACAATTTCGAGCTCGAATTCAATAGTGTATTCCATTTTAGTAGCTGAGTTTTACATTTTCCGGCCATCCCCGAAAGTGGAGTTAAATGATGCAGTGATGCCATGTCTTTCTTTTGATTTGCTTAGATGATGTTTTTGTTGTTGAGATCCCTAATTACCATTATGTTGAGGGATACTTGTATTCCACTTCATGTGAGATTTATTAGTCTGTCATGCTAAAGGAGGGCCCATTTGAGTGAGAGTTCCTATAGGGAGACTGTCTTGTGAAGAGACATGCCACTTCGGTTGAGGGTATTTATCCTTGTAATGATAAATAATGTACTATGTACTAATCATAATATTGCAACATTTAATGAACCGACCTCCCCACTCTTGACATTAGGGCCCGAAGACGTAACCCACACTAGGTGAAATCCATTATTAATGTGTGTGTGTTCTCGATTATGTTTCATCTTCTTTACAATATGCACATGTGTCTTTTCATACTCTTTCATATGAAATTATGCTAACATCACAAAAGTAAAAGATCTTGGTTAATTCCTGTAACTGAAGAGATCTGGATCAAGTTTGGTATCATGGCAGTCTTCTCGCTGATGTGAATTGTGAGTGTGGAAATTGAATGTGCAACAATAAGGAAAATGGAGAACAACAAAGATCTCTACGAGGACCTCGTCAATATGACATGCATGGTGGACATAGTGTATGTAGATTATGAGGAGAAGATGGCAAGAGAGGAATGGGAGAAAGAAAGAGGAGAGGAAAATGATCCATCTTCCAGTGATCATTCTTCTTCTTCATCGTTTTCTAATCATTTAGATGAGGAGAAAAATCAGAGCCTTCAAGAAGAAGATGTTGAATTGAGGATACTTCTACGAGAAGAAAAATGGGAGAAGCAAAGATTGCAGCTTCATCTATGAGCCATGGAAGAGGTCTTGGAAAAGTTGAGGCGCAACGAAGGCTTAGCAAAGCCATCGTCACCTGCTTCAGAATCACTAGTTAAGGTAAACAATGTTGATCATTCTTCAGTTTCATTTTCACATGACACTATTTATGTTGGATGCCTTGAGGTACCCATTTCAGGGGTATAAAGAAGAAGGACTTGGTTTTAATGGCCAAGGCATGACTCAACCACTGGAGGTTGTACAAAGACCTAAATTTTCAGGTTTTGGATACACTGAAGGAGAGTGCTCAAAGGTATCAGAATCTTCCAAAGCATTTTCGAAGCCATTAGAGAAAGAGGATGATTGGAACACATCACAATCCTCCCATGATAGTGTACATTGCAGAGAAAAAGCTAAGGAAAGCTCTCATCGCCATAACTACACTAGAGATAGAGGTGTAAAAAATCTCAGTATTGTAGAGTTCATTTTGGTTACAAACATATTGTTAATGATGAACATAAATCATGGCGTAGAAAACCATGTAGTTTTCTTGGTTTACATAACCATGTGGTTGCTGAGTGATGGAAGAGAATGGTAGCAAGAAAGAGGATGGGGCATGAAAGGCCTTCTCCACATCTGGGAAGGAAGAAGGTTAAGCAGGTATGGCAGAAGAAGAATTTTTGATGTCATTGCAACAAAGTTGGACATCATAGAGCCACATGTTGGAGGCTCCATCTAGAGTAGTGTCTCAAGGACAAAGCGCCTATGCAGGAACTAGTTGAAAAGGTTGTTCGACAAGCGAATCCACCACAGGGAGATGATGATACATTCACTTTGATGAGTGAGAGATGGTTTTACTAGATATAGTAGCTTTCCATGGCCACATTTTGTAAATCATTTGTTTCAATAAAATTGTAAAAGTGATGATGTGTTTTCCATCACTTATTAAAGCAACAATGATGTTTTGTCCTTTTATTGATAGCTGGGGTATTGGTTTCCATTATGATGTAAAATTGACCATAGAGTGTGAGCTATAAAATCTTGGAAAGTATGGGGATGCTTGGGCCATGGTTGGTCATGTAATTAGCATGTAATTTGCAGAGATGTACTACAGGTTTGCATAGGATGCATGTGTTGACTCATCACTTATGGCTCCGAAGAATAAGGGTGAAGGAGAAGGAAGGGTGATCTCTCAGGACACTTGTTGTGCAGACAATGTAACAAAACATTTGCAGATTATGTTTATGCTTTTGGAGGACCAAAATATCCTCAGTGGGGAGGAATGATCCAGGTGGCTCTAGACACACTCAAAATTCAACAGTGGCTATAGATAAGCTCAAAAATCAAAGTTCTCAAATTTCACCTGAACCAGGACCATATCGTAGTGCTCATCATCCTGATTCCAACGATGAACAACACTCAAATCTAAGTTCGTATGATCAAGTTATAGTTGGTCAAAGTTATGGTCAAAATTTTCCAAGTGGCAGTCACTAACGAGGCAACAATTTGGAAATTTCTGACCCATGGAATCTGACCACTAGAATGGGAAAATTTGTTGCCTACTTAATTTTTCCAGTCACCCCCAAAAACCAATCAATTTTTTTTTACTATATTATACTATGCAACATATATATATATATATATATATATATATATATATATATATATATATATATATATATATATATATATATATATATATATATATATAATGTTGGATTGGCGGGCTGCCACCCCAACCGCATAACGTATATTAAAATATATGGCGGCGGGTGGTCAAACCCCACCACCACATGATAGCATAAAATCCATTACCATATCAGACAACCAACCACATTAATACAAAGAAGCCACATATTTGGGGGACTGACAGGGATTGAACCCTCTGACCATGTGACTTGGACTGCTCCACGGTGTTATCAGGAAAAGTGTCTATTTAGAACTACTTTATCCCACTAAGGTGTGACAGCTACCTTAGAAACAAATAGAGAAAACTACTTTTGTATTGTTCTTTATGAACTATAAACAAAGAGGAATAGGATGAACCAACCTGTGTCTTGCGCTATTCCTTCGATCCAATCTCTCTCCTCTTTGACAGCGTCTAGCTACTTTCTCTCTCACTTGCCCAGCTTCACCAAGTACCTGTAAGATCACAGAAGAAGGAAACTATACAAAGACATGGGTTTATGTTCACAAATAACTTAGGATCAGATTTAAGTTAACCATACAAATGTAACAAGCATCAATGAAACACAAGCATGGAGAAGAAACTCAAATAGTTTTATTGATATACAAGAAGATCCAGGAGGAGTTACAACCGATGATTCCTGACCCAGAATCAACCTCCCAGCAAAGAAGCCCCTTCTTCAACCCCAACAAAGCATAGATCACCCAATTCTCTGATATGTATCTCAAAACCAACAACAATTCCTTACAATGTGAAAAATTCCAGCCTCTAGATCTCTGGGATGAGGGATCCATATATAGATGTATGCAAGGAGGATGATTCAGCTCATGAATTGATTAGTGGCTTCTCTTTGTCAGTTCTTGCTTCCACTTGGAGACTGAGAGCCTCTTACTCATCCTTGGTCGAATTCAATGAGGCAAGTGTCATTGGAGAAGATTCTGGAAGCTTCCATTGTCTCTCCACCTCGTGGAATGACTCTGCCACTTGTCATTTCCCACTCAATGCACCCTGGTAGTGCATTTAGGTGCATTGCAACGCACCTAGCTAGTGGACTTAGGTGCTATGCAACGCACTTGGCTAGCTGAAATGATCCTGATTTGACTAATTCTGAGCAGTTTCTGGTGGAGAACTTCTGGGAGAAGCTGTAATTTGTTGACCTTGTTCCTTTAGGAGTTAGAACAACAATTTTAGGGACATAGGAGCCCTTGGTTTATGGACATTTCATGCTTAGAGCTGTAAGGCACAAAAATTTCTATAACAGTTGCCCCCTAAAGTATGAGGCCGTTTATCGGGTGAAATGCTTTATTAGGAGGATCCGAAGTTCTTTCAATGCTGGGAGGAGACCTGTAATAAGATACAATACAATACATTATCTTCATACTGTTTTCATGATCTAGTTGAGGCGGGCATTCCAATTCTCAGCTTTATAAATTCATTTTCATGTACCTAGGACAGACAACCGTCTGATGGTAGACTGATGATTCTGATAGAGCCATCATCCTTTTGGTAGGATGATTATCTATGCTGCAATGCTATACATTTCAATGTCTTTATTTCCATGAATATATATCGCAGCTCAGATGGATGAAACTAGATCCGGGGTCTTCAATCTCATCTGATCTTCACTCGAAGTACAAGTCGATCCATGTGAGAAATGTTTTGAAGTCGAACATGGAAAGACATTGCTTGATTACCAGTCAATGATGTAAACTGTTAACAAGCGCGAGAGGAATCACCGATAATGATAATGACCCTCAAGGTACTGCAGTACAATTCACGTGGTGTGAATAAAGGACTTGGCGTCGAACACCACGCAAAATCTTTCGGTCGAAGGTCATTGATGTATACTTGTCGCCGGAAGTGAGAAACTTGCCATTGAGGCATGCAAGCTTCAAAGTACTGAATGGGGTGTTCCTAGATCAACTTCTTGGATAATGAGCTGATGTCGACAAGAAGTGATCCGTCATAGGAGGGCCTTAATGAATCCCACATCAATGACACGGAACAGAGCAAATGATTTTGATGGAGGTGAAAACGATCTGATGATATATGGTTCAGGGTGGCGGTCATGAAAGAATGGAGTATAATGTATGGTAGTGGGCGGGACACAGGTGGCCTTTCTGGATGACTTCTCTTGAACATGTCGGCGACACTTATGTGATGGATTGGTAGCACTAACCCCAAATGTGGATGGTATGGCGTGACCATGGCGATGTGACCGGTGAATGAAACAACCCAACCCGACTCGGGCACGGAGTGGAAGTGTCATGTTCAAGAGCGACTTGCTACCAATAAAGATTCTTTGAGTTTTCTTCCCAATTTTTCCCTAGTCATTGCTGACCAGTACCTCTTTATTTTTGTCAAGCTTGAGGAGGATAACATATGCTTGTTCTATAATTTGCCCTTCGGGCAAACCCATCGCTATGTTTTAACGAGCCTAGCGATAGTGAAACTTGTTCTCATCTAAAGACAAGTTTGTCGCTATTAATCTTTTTAACGAGTCTAACAACAAAGACAACTCGGTCCTTTTCATTTTTAGAGAGTCTGAAAAGGTACGTAAAGGTAACTCCAAAATTCCTTTTTCGTCATCTAATCCCTTAAGTCCGAAAAAGTATAAAACAATACAGAAGGGATGAATTTTCGATTACCTTTAACGAGCCGAACAAAACAAGCGCTCGATCTTTTTGTGCAATAATCCCTCAGGTCCAAAAATATTAAAATCTAGAGGAGGGATAGCACTTCCTGTCACTTTAACGAGCTGGAAGGCCAAAACTCGGCAATCTTTTCATATTTTATGAGTCAGTTGAAAAGAGCTTAAAGAAGACTCGTCTTTTGAGGAACGAGTGATAAAATGGGTAGCAGCTGATTCTAGGTACGGTTTGGAATTTTCCAATCACGGCAGTGTCACAAGGATGGCTAGTGAAATCACTCTTCGCAGCTGTTCCTCAAAATGGGTAAACAATCAAATGGAGGTGAATGATCGACTAATGGAAAAGTGGAGGTGACAGTGCAAACACGACCAAGGCTTTAATGGCTTGAAATGCTACATTCACGGTGGTTATTTACCAGGGGATAGTTCATTTTTTAACGAGCTTAAATGCGGGTGGAAACATTTTCTCATGTCTTATGTTTATTTTTTAATGAGCTTGAACTATGTGCTAAAACTGCTCAATTAATCCAGTCATAGGATAAGAATGTCTCATATAAAAAGGGAAACTTTTAGATTTTTGCCCCACATCCTTTCTTTATGCAAGTTAGGTGATGACTAATCCTACGAGTTTAAAGGGTTAGAGGTCCTAAAAATTTAAAAAAAAAATAGCTGCCCCTCGCTTGCACTCTAAAAGGTTTGGATGCCCCCAGGTATAAAACAGAGTTTCGAGGTCTCCCTCTATTCGAGTTGACAAAACATTCGTTTAATCAGGACGGGTCACCCTTTATTCGAGCTGACAAAACATTCGTTTTATCAGGAAGGGTACTACCTCTTACAGGTTACCCAAAGATTGTTCTATTTACGGCGTAAATAAAACACTTCTTTGGCAATGTCTACCGAAATAAACAAAGGTGAACGGATGATATAGTGAGACCATCCCTGACATAACTTTGACAAGAGGATCTTGTTCTAGAATAACCCCTCTTCCAATCATGGATGGGGTACAGACTAGTCATATTCTCCCGTAGAAACCTACCCTATACCCAAAGTTTTCCTGCCAAAGCAAACCAAGATGCATGCCCCCTGGGTTTCAGTCATATCCCTCCGAATTACTCGCGCTCATCGGGAGGACGGACTGGGGATTGAGACATTTCTTGCGTGAAGAGACCATTTAGGGATGGTATATGACTATTTGCTATGCGTGATCCGGGAAATGAAAGCTGGTCCACGAGCTTGACCACTCTTCCTTCGTGCGGAAAACACATTACTCTAAAGAGTGAGGAGACAATGGCTCCCATGCAATAAATATAGTTTCGTCCAAGGAGTAGGTTATAATCCAAGGGTCCTTGAACTACCATTACGTTCATGCGAACTGTCTTCCTTCTCAATGTTATGGGCACATCGGGAAGGATCCCTAAAGGTCGACTGGTTCCTTTATCAAAGCTTGTCAGATTTCTCATCTCAGGCAAAAGCGATGGTGAACCAAGCGCTTTCCAAGCAGTAGAGGAAAGGATACTCACAGAAGCCCCCTCATCTATGATGGTACCAGTCATGACCATTCTATATATTTGAACGATAATTCGGAATGGTACACTTGCTGGTAAGCGGGGTCTGCCTAGTTGATTCCAATCGAAGGAGACAACTAGGTTGCTTGGAGGTGGGACCGAGTAGACGGCCGGGTATGGCTCTGACGAACTTCCTTCCTGCGGTAAACGAATGGGTAGATTGCCCCCATGTTCGTCGGAGTCTGTGTTGATGAAGAGAATTTGGACGGAGTCATCCTTGTTCTCTTCAGTGACTGTATCATCTAAAGATAAAACCTCTGAAGGCAAGACCGGGTCAACTGCCGCCTCAACCTTTTGACTTTCGTCTGGTATGGATTCAGTTGGTTTATCTTCAATGATAGGCACTTCAGCCGACCACCTGAGCGGGCTAGCTGGATTCTCAACTAGTGACGGACTCGGCAAGATTTTTTTATATCCAGGAGGGAGTCGTAACGGTGAAACCGGACGATCATCCAAAACTCTTTTAGCTTCGTCTAAGAAGGGACAACGGTGGAGGGCATGATTTCCTTCGCACAGTTTACAAGGAAATCTAGCTTTCCCTTTTTGTCCTGGGGCTTCACTTTCACTAGTTGACGGTGTGATTTCAACATGATCACCAGAGGTTGACGACACCGGGTTGTGCAAACGAGGAGACCAGTCCCTTAGTATCCGAGGGATGCAAGGACAATCTCTGTGAAAGTGGTCTCCTTTCCAAATGACACATGGCGATTTAGGCCTGGTCGGTGCAGTGTGTGGATTTTCGTTAGATGACAATCGTTTTCCCCCATTCGCCTTTGGCTCCTTCTTCTTCTTCTCTTTCTTCTTCTTTTCCTTCTTCTCCTTAGGAACATGGCTTTTAGCTTTACCAGTTCCATCAAGCGAAGAGGAAGGAGGAGAGGAAGAATTAGAGGAAGTAGAAGGCTGGTGGGCAACTCTAGACTCGTCTAATTGCTGATTCGATTGTTCAGGAATGGTGGTGTTCTGAACGACATTGGTTGAGAAGAGCCATATTGGCAAGCCAATTGTCAGTCCTGGAAGCGACAATGTGGCCATATGGGGTGCACCAACATCTCCCCAAGAGGAGAAGGGACTAGGATTTCCACCAAGGGGAATTCCTTGGTTGGTAGGCTCCATTTTCTCAACCTAAGATCAACATAGGAAAATGGTATGAATATTCCGTTTAAAATAAATTTTAACATGCTTTGACACAACTTGTTTTTTCAGTTTTTAAGAGTCGAGAAAAAACAAAAGATGACTCTAGTCTCCTTCGATTTTTAATGAGCCTAAAGTGACAAGTGCTCAGATGGACCTTTTTCATTAAGGAGTCTGAAAAGGAATGAAAGGGACTGCTCTGGAGGTCTAGGTAGAGGGAGTACCAAACCAATTGCAAAACTGTAGAATACTTTTTACGGTACGGCAGTCAATCTTCCCGAATGCTGTGTTCGGTGCATTGCGATCAGTAGAGCGGCCGACACGGCTTCCTATGGATAAAGGTTTTAAGCCTATAGGGGTCTCCCAATATATACTCGACGGTACGTGGGAGCACAAGTCCGTACTGGCACTTATCGTCTCAAAGTGGAGGAATCACCCAACCATCAGTGAGGACAACAGTTACCAGGCTTTACGACGCCAGAATACGTCTCTAGCCTAGACCTCTAAATGTTGTGCGTTAAGTTCCAAAGCGTTGTTAAGTTGATTGAGTTTATTTTAAGTTGATCTTTCTTATGAAGTTTGCCTTTTGGGATCACCACGAGATGTAGATGTAATTCCTAAAATGCAATCTAAAGATGATAAACAAACTTTTATCTCTTTTTAGTAATGAAAATCCTAGCTACTAGGGGAAAAGAAAGACACAATCTTTTCGCAAAGAGCAAAGAGCACATTGTAAATGCACTTTTCCTAAATCAAGCCAAACAGACTGCCAATATGCAAATGCACATGCATGTGTTTTGTTTTTCACTTTCTTAATATTGATGCCTAAAATGAAAGTTGATGTACAAATCTGAATTTGCTTTCAAGTGACAAACACAAACAAGCTTCTTTTCGAAATCAAAAGGTAGAGATGATTACAACACTTTATGATTTTGAAATAAATACTCGTTTCGACACTAGAAAGTCACAAATTCAAGCCAAAGGCAAAAGTAAAAGCATAATCGACTATCAACAGCAAATAAACTTTCTCCTATGATCAAAATCGACACTTGCGACAGATCTAAATCAAATGATGACAGTACGACTATTCTACTTTCGCAATGGAAAACTGTAAACGACGCAACAAACACATAAAAACATCTACAGTTTCTTTTGTACAACCGAGGTGGAATATCTGTAAGGAAAAGGGGTTTGAAACAGTGAAATACTGATCACAGGCTACAAAAACTAGAGACAAAACTGGAAAAATGAAGCAAAGAACCTCAGCGGCACAGGGCTAGGCTGATCAGTGCACCTGTTACATAGAGAAACTGTATTGCAGCGCAGGTAGCCCTCTCGGGAAGTGCGTTGAAATGCAAAACCTCTTCACAGAGCCTGCGCTGGGGCAGAAACGAGAATTCTATCCGGGTTCTGGGTCACGGTTTGCAGTTTAATCTATGGTTTTTGGCCGAGTAAAAGCAATCAGTAATGCACAATCAGAGGTAGATCTAAGGGGGGTTCTAAGAGCTATCACAAGGGCAATCAGTTGGTCTATGAATCAGCTGTTCAAATCATAAACAGATCCAGTGAATGGATTGAAGCAGCAGATGTCTACTTTGCATTTGTTAATGGCAAATGCAGTTCGATTGCTACTTCTAAGTTTATGAAACAAACAACAAGAGAAACACAAACAAACTAACTAGACACGCTCCCCAGCGAAGTCGCCATTTTGTTATCGGGAAAAGTGTCTATTTAGAACTACTCTATCCCACTAAGGTGTGACAGCTACCTTAGAAAAAACAGAGAAAACTACTTTTGTATTCTTCTTTATGAACTATAAGCAAAGAGGAATAGGATGAACCAACCTGTGTCTTGCGCTAGTCCTTCGATCCAATCTCTCTCCTCTTTGATAGCTTCTAGCTACTTGCTCTCTCACTTGCCCAGCTTCACCAAGTACTTGTAAGATCACAGAAGAAGGAAACTATACAAAGACATGGGTTTATGTTCACAAATAACTTAGGATCAGATTTAAGTTAACCATACAAATGTAACAAGCATCAATGAAACACAAGCATGGAGAAGAAACTCAAATAGTTTTATTGATAAACAAGAAGATCCAGGAGGAGTTACAACCGATGATTCCTAACCCAACATCAACCTCCTAGCAAAAAGGTCCCTTCTTCAACCCCAACAAAGCATAGATCACCCAATTCTCTGATATGTATCTCAAAACCAACAACAATTCCTTACAATGTGCAAAATTCTAGCCTCTGGATCTCTGGGATGAGGGATCCATATATAGATGTATGCAAGGAGGATGAGTCAGCTCATGAATTGATTAGTGGATTCTCTCTGTCAATTCTTGCTTCCACTTGGAGACTGAGAGCCTCTTACTCATCCTTGGTCGAATTCAGTGAGGCAAGTGTCATTGGAGAAGATTTTGGAAGCTTCCATTGTCTCTCCACCTCGTGGAATGACTCTGCCACTTGTCATTTCCCACTCAATGCACCCTGGTAGTGCATTTAGGTGCGTTGCAACGCACCTAGCTAGTGGACTTAGGTGCTATGCAATGCACTTGGCTAGCTGAAATGATCCTGATTTGATTAATTCTGAGCAGTTTCTGGTGGAGAACTTCTGGGACAAGCTGTAATTTGTTGACCTTGTTCCTTTAGGAGTTAGAACAACACTTTCAGGGACTTAGGAGCCCTTGGTTTATGGACATTTCATGCTTAGGGCTGTAAGGCACAAAAATGTCTATAACACACGGGCTTTCCCATCCCATAAAAAAATGCCACAAAGCTTTGTGCGTTAACCGTTATGCCTCCAATAATAAAACGCGCCTCCTGTAATTGACCCCACTTTCTGCCATACTCAAAAATTAAACAATAATGTGCCATATGGGGAGTCGGTGGGGTTGAACTCCCGACTACCCCACTCCAAATTTAACACATTTACCAACCGCTCCAATGGGGCTCATTGAAATATCTGTCGCTAAACCTATATAAGAACCAAAGTTTTCTATTCGACCGAAAAAAGGAGGTAGCATGGAACCCAGCCCAGGAGGGGCACAAATTTTGAGATATGGAATCTTTTCTAGAATATTCCATGCAAAATCTTGGAGGAATCTAAAAGATTCCTTGGAGGGTGTTTTTCACAGTGACAGAAACTGCCAACATTATACTTAAAAGAATTAGAATTTTGCAGGGAATGTGATGATGTGGTCCATTTCCTCATCTGAGTAAGAAAAATTTAGGGGTCCAACAATAAGGAATCTTTGCAGAATCTTGTAGAATCTAAAAGATTCCCTTGGAGGCTGATTTTTGACAGAGGCGGAATGATGCCAACATTATAGTAATTTGTTGGGTCCCTATAATACTAGTGATTACACCATTACTATTGTAGTTGTATGCCTTATTAATATTGTTGTGCCCCTGTTGCCCCCATATTGTTATTACTGTGCCCCATAGAATCCCTCTATTGTTATTTTTGTGGCTTTATATTATTATTGTTAGGTCGGCTGGGTTATATTGTGACTCTTTAGACTCCTATATATAGAAAGGAGGTTTTGTCATTTCAATCATCCAAGAATTTTTCATTTATGTAATGTAAAGGAGGTTGCCCCCTCGAAGAGGCTAAATTCTAAGGCGTTGATCTATATTTTCTATCTTTTCTTGAGCTTGTTTCATAACATTTGGTATCAGAGCTTTGGATTCTAGGGTTTCGCTGCTCCAAACAGGTCATCGTGGCATTTTCGCTATAACTTTTTTTCTGTGATGTTTCAAAAGCTAAAAAAAATCCCATTTAAGAAGAAATCGCGCTGAATCTCGGGTCCAAATTTCAGATCTTTTCGCACTATACTTGCAGAGATATGATCTAAGGAAGTTGGTCTTTCTACAGACTCCTTAATTACATTCCAAACAGCTGACCTGGGGAAAATCATCATAACTTTCTCTCTGAGCATCGGATTGAAACTTCATAAGAAAGCACAAAAAGAGGATGGACTGTAGTTTCTTGTATATCTCTTTCAGAGCCAAAGGTCAAAACAGGGACACGTGGCACGTCGTACAAGTTCGCTCTACTGAACTAGTCTATAATCAGGTCACTGTGGGAGATTTGACATAACTCTTCCTTGGAGAATCCAATTGGGATCAGACTGGTGGCATTGGAAATAGAACACAGAGAGCTACTGCAGATTGAAATTTCAGAACTGGATGATCCAAAATTATAGAGATATATTAGAGAAAATATCGAGCTCCTACAAAGTGAAAAAAGATGTGTAGATTTTTTTAAATTTTTGCTTAAGCTTGGTTTGAAAAATTATTTTGAAGGAATTCAAAGGGCATAGTAGAGCATTGTTATCAGTAACTGATGCCCCAAGGAAAGAAAATGCAAACACCTAGTAAGCAACCTGAAAGCTCTAGCATGACTCATGAAGAAGAGGAAGAAATGCTACATGATATATCAAAATTACAAGACCAAGTGCAACAAATTTCACTCTCACAAAAGCTAACAGAAGCTAAGATAAATGGCATGGAATCTAAGATAAAGGGCATGGAAGCTAATGTTGATGATTTCAAGACAGATTTGAAGAGAGACATGGTAGATTTGAAGACGGATTTGACAAATTTTCTACAAGAAATACTTACTAATGGTGAAAAGGTAGTAAAGGAAACTCATGATGCGAACAAAAGAAATGTTAATCATGATTTAATAGACTCTAATGTGGGATCAAAGACCCACCATATTCCAAAAATCGATATGAGGAAGTTTGATGGCAAGGATCTCACAACATGGATAATACAGATGGAGCAATTTTTCAATCTCAATAATGTGCAAAACACACAAAAGGTACGTATTGCAACTTTATGTTTGGAACAAAATCAGTTTGTATGGTATCAATGGCTTTTCTCTCGTAAACAAATTATTACTTGGGCAATTTTTACAGAAGAATTATTATCACATTATGAGGATACAAAAAGCAACACTTTTTTTAGCCAATTGATAAGTCTCATACAAAAGGGTTCAATAATGGAGCACATTGAGGAGTTCCAAAAATTGAACATAAGGGTAAAAAATATTCCAGAGGAGCATAGAATTGATGTGTTCATAGGGACTTTAAAGGATAATATCCAACATGATGTTCGCCTTTGGGAACCTGATTCATTAGAGAAGGCATTCAGGTTAGCAAGAAAAATGGAAAGCAAAATTATGGCAACTAGGAAGCATACCACTCACAACTATAAAGATGGAAGTGTTATTGCCCCTAGTCTTCCACAACCTATAAGGTTGACACCACAAAAATTGGAAGAAAAAAGAGCAAAAGGGCTTTGTTACAGTTGTGATAGCAAATACACTAAAGGTCATAAGTGTGCTGAGAGAAATTATTCTACATAGATTGTGAAGAGGAAGAAGAAAAGGAGCAAGAAAGGTCAAAAGAAGAGGATATACTCCAAGAACAAAGCCTAGATAAAGAATAAATGAATCCGACCATATCTTGTAATGCATTGGTGAGAATTACCACTCCTCAAACCATCAAGATAGAAGGACAAATCAAGAAGAAAAAGGTAATAGTGTTGATTGATTCAGGAAGTACCCACAATTTTATTCATTGTAAGGTAGCAAAAGAATTGAATTGCTTCTTATATCCAGCACCAGAGTGTCAAGTGATGGTTGCAAATGGAGGGACAATAAATTTCTTGGGAAAGTGCCATAATATCAAGCTATCCATGGGAGAATATGTATTGACTAGCCCAATGCTTTCCATTCCAATGGGAGGTGCTGATGTTGTACTAGGAGTCCAATGGCTACAATCCTTGGGTACAATAGCTTTTAATTTTCAAGAACTTTTCATGAAATTTTGTGTGGAAGGAAAGGAAGTTGAATTAAGGGGTATTGCAGGGAAACTGGGAAATATAATCAGCTCTAACGATATGACAAAGCTTCTAAAAAAGGAACAAAGAGGTGTAATTGCACAATTATGTTCGCTAGATGTTTCCACATTGGAATCATCTATTTCTCCAGATCTCCAAAAAGTCTTGGACAATCATTCCAAGGTATTTGAGACTCCCAAAGGTCTCCCACCTATTTGTGATCATGATCATGCTATTCATCTGATTCCAGGAAGTGTTCCTCCAAACATCAGGCCGTACAGATATCCCTATGCCCAAAAGAGTGAAATTGAACGTATGGTTGCAGAAATGCTAGAGGCTGGTATAATTCAACCGAGTCAAAGTTCTTTCTCTGCTCCAGTAGTATTGGTGCACAAGAAGGATGGATCATGGCGCATGTGTCTGGATTATAGGGAGCTCAACAAGCTCACTATTAAAGATAAGTTTCCCATTCCTGTCATTGATGAATTATTGGATGAATTGCATGGATCAATTTACTTCACCAAGTTGGATCTTCGTTCAGGATATCATCAAATCAGAATGAAGACTGAAGACATTCCGAAAACAGCATTTAGAACTCATGAGGGTCATTATGAATTTTTGGTCATGCCTTTTGGCCTTACCAATGCACCTTCAACATTTCAAGGTTTGATGAATTCCATTTTCAAACCATTCCTTAGAAAATTTGTGTTAGTATTTTTTGATGATATACTAATCTACAGCAAGTCTTGGAAGGATCATGTTGAACATGTTGACAGGGTGCTACAACTATTGGAGGAGAAACAATTATATGCAAAAAGATCCAAATGTTTCTTTGGAGTACAAGAGGTGGAATATCTGGGTCATATTGTATCTCATGAAGGAGTTAAGGTAGACCCTAGCAAAATTAAAGCCATTAAGGAATGGAAAATCCCCACATCCATAAAGCATTTGCGAGGATTTCTCGGGTTGACAGGGTATTATCGCAAGTTTGTTAAGAATTATGGGAGAATAGCAGCACCTCTAACAACATTATTGAAGAAAGATGCATTTTCATGGACTCCAGAAGCAACAAAGGCCTTCGAACATCTTAAAGAGGCAATGTGCCAAGCACCGGTCTTAGCTACACCAGACTTCACAAAAACCTTTATTGTGGAATGTGATGCTTCAGGAAATGGAATTGGTGTTGTTTTAATGCAAGATGAAAGACCCATTGCTTTTGAAAGTCGTCCAATCAAGGGAAAGTTTTTACACAAAGCTATTTATGAGAAGGAAATGTTGGCAATACTCCATGCACTTAAGAAATGGCGACCCTACCTAATGGGAAGACACTTCAAGGTAAAAACGGATCATGATAGCCTTAAATACCTTTTAGAACAAAGATTATCCTCTGAAGAGCAACAAAAGTGGGTCACAAAGATGTTGGGTTATGACTTTGAAATCATCTACAAAAAAGGGAAGCAAAATGTGGTGGCAGATGCACTCTCAAGAAAGGATGAGGATGTGGAAGCATTGTTGTGCACCATTTCTATTATCCAACCAGATTGGATAAACGAAGCAAGGGAGGAATGGAAGAATGACGAAGAAGTGTGGGCACTTATTCGAAAGTTACAACAAGATTCCAGTACGTCTGATACATTTAGCTGGAAAAATGATTCGTTATGGTACAAAGATCGCTTATACCTCTGTAAGAATTCCCAACTAAAACAAAAGATTCTTATGGAATTGCACACTTCTCCCTTAGGAGGGCACTCAGGATTTTTAAAAACTTACCACAGGGTTAAGAAGGAATTTTTTTGGGATGGCCTTAAATCAGATATTCAAAAGTTTGTGGCGGAATGTTTGGTTTTCCAACAAAATAAAGTTGAAACAATTAAGACATCGGGTCTATTACAACCTTTATCCATTCCAAGCCAACGTTGGGAGGAGGTTTCAATGGATTTTATCACAGGTTTACCCAAGTCTGAGGGAAAGAGTGTCATCATGGTGGTAGTTGACAGACTTACCAAGTATGCACACTTTTGTGCATTATCACATCCATTTAAAGCCAGTACAGTTTCTATGCATTTATGGAAACAATTCAAAAGCTACATGGAAACCCAAAGATTATTGTAAGTGACAGAGATCCCATTTTCACTGGAAATTTTTGGACAGAATTATTTTCTTGTCTTGGTACTCAGTTAGCTCATAGCTCATCTTATCATCCTCAATCTGATGGGCAAACTGAGATAGTAAAAAAATGTTTGGAAGGATATCTTCGTTGCTTTGTATCTGATAAACAGACACAATGGGTCAAATGGTTGCCTCTGGCTGAATGGTGGTATAACACTTCCTTCCATACAGCAACAAAAATGACCCCATTTATGGCACTTTATGGATATCAGCCACCATCCATCACATCATATTTAAGAGAAAATTCTAAGGTTCAAGCAGTGGAACATCACATCGAACATCAACAACAAGTCCTCCAACTCTTAAAGGATAACCTCGTGTTGGCACAAAATAGAATGAAACAACAGGCAGATCAACATCGCAGCGAAAGAAGTTTTGATGTAGGTGATTGGGTATTCCTACGGCTACAACCATATAAGCAAATGTCCCTCAAGCAAGCTAAGAAGGATAATAAATTATCACCAAAGTATTATGGTCCGTACAAGGTGTTGCAAAAGATTGGTACTATGGCATACAAATTGGAGCTTCCTGCAGCTTCTCGATTGCACCCAGTTTTCCATGTTTCATGTTTAAAGAAGGTTATAGGCAACAAGCTCCCAGTTCAAACAATATTGCCAGAACTTGACGAGGAAGGAAAAATTATATTGGAACCAGAAGCAGTCACAGAAACAAGAACTCGACAGCTACGAAATCGATCAATTTCGGAGTATCTTATCAAGTGGAAGAACTTATCCGCTGAATATTCCACATGGGAGGATGAGAATTTTATACAGAAGCATCTAGAACTACTCAAGCGTTGAGGACAACACTTTTTTGAAGGAGAGGGGCATGTTGGGTCCCTATAATACTAGTGATTACCCCATTACTATTGTAGTTGTATCCCTTATTAATATTGTTGTGCCCCTGTTGCCCCCATATTGTTATTACTGTGCCCCATAGAATCCCTCCATTGTTATTTTTGTGGCTTTATTTTATTATTGTTAGGTCGGCTGGGTTATATTGTGACTCTTTAGACTCCTATATATAGAAAGGAGGTTTCTTCATTTGAATCATCCAAGAATTGTTCATTTATGTAATGTAAAGGAGGTTGCCTCCTTGAAGAGGCTGAATTCTAAGGCGTTGATCTATCTTTTCTTGAGCTGGTTTCATAACATAATTTTTCACAGAATTTGCAAGGATCATAGTGGTGTGCTCAAAATCTTCATCCGAACAACGAATTTTTTGGCCATCTTCAGGAAGGAACATTTGGGGGAATCTTCGAGATTCCCGAGGGTCCATAATTAGATAGTGTTAGAAAGGGGCCAAGTTTATAGTCATTTGACATGATTTGGTGCCACAAATTCAATGGTGCAGTCCATTTCAATAGCTAAGCTTTTCATTTTTTTTCCATCCTCAAAAGTGGAGGTAAATGATGTAGTGATGCCATGTATTTCTTCTAATTTGTTGAGATGATGTTTTTTTTGTTGAGATCCTTGATTACCATTATGTTGAGGGATACATGTATGCCACGTCATGTGAGATTTATTAGCTTGTCACGACGAAGGAGGGCCCATTTGAATGATATTTGCTATAGGAAGAACGTCTCGTGGAGAGACATGCCACTCTGGTTGAGGGTATTTATCCTTGTAATGACAAAGAATGTACTATGTACTCATCATCATATTGCAACAATTAATGAAGTGACCTCCCCACTCTTGACACCAGGGCCTGAAGACGTAACCCACACTGGGTGAACTCCATTATCAATGTGTGTATGTTCTTGATTTGATGATTTTCATTATGTTTCATCTTCTTTACAGTATGCACATGTGGCTTTTCATACTCTTTCATATGTAATTATGCTAACATCACAAAAGTACAAGATCTTGGTTAATTTTGGTAGCTGAAGAGATTCAGATCACTGTGTCATCTCTTTCTTCTTATGTCTTTAGACACTGTTAAAAAAATAATATTTCCCCTATTGGAATTGGTACCTTCACAAGTTTATAATCCCATAGGTTGAATTGTTTTAGAATGGTTTCAATATATTTCCTTTGATTTATTCAGATTTTTCCAATGACGTGATATTTCTTTATCTCCATTCTAAGAAGGAAATGTACAACATTGAGATCCTTCATGTTGAATTCAGAGAATAGTTGCATATTCACCTCCTTGATTGTTACACCCATGTTGTTTCCAATCAACAACATGTAGTTGACATATACCACTACATATATGAAATTCTCACCTTCTAACTTGAGATATGCACAATGAACATCTTGATTTCTCACAAATACCAATACTTGGATGTACATTTCAAACTTCTAGTACCATATAATGGGTGATTACTTTAGAACATAAAGGGAATTTTTTGGGTCCCTATAATACTAGTGATTACCCCATTACTATTGTAGTTATACCCCTTATTAATATCGTTGTGCCCCTATTGCCCCCATATTGTTATTACTGTGCCCCATAAAATCCCTCTATTGTTATTTTTGTGTCTTTATATTATTATTGTTAGGTCGGCTGGATTATATTGTGACTCCTTAGACTCCTATATATAGAAAGGAAGTTTTGTCATTTGAATGATCCAAGAACTGTTCATTTATTTAATGTAAAGGAGGTTTCCCCCTCGAAGAGGCTGAATTATAAGGCGTTGATCTATCTTTTCTATCTTTTCTTGAGCTGGTTTCATAACATTTGGTATCAGAGCTTTGGATTCTAGGGTTTCGCTGCTCCAAACAGGTCATTGTGGAATTTTCGCTATAACTTTTTTTCTGCAACGTTTCAGAAGTTACAAAAAAACCCATTTGAGAAGAAATCCCACTGAAACTCGGGTCCGAATTTCAGAGCTTTTCGCGCTAAATTTTCGGAGATATGATATGAGGAAGTTGGTCTTTTTGCAGACTCCTGAATTACATTCCAAACAGGTGACCTGGGGAAAATCGTCATAACTTTCTCTTTGAGGATCGGATTGAAATTTCATAAGAAGTTATAGAAAGAGAACGGACTGTAGTTTCGTGTATGCATTTTTCAGATCCAAAGGTCAAAACAGTGACTCGTGGCATGTCGTACAAGTTTGCTCTACTGAACTAGTCTATAATCAAGTCACTGTGGGAGATTTCGCATAACTCTTCCTTGGAGAATCCAATTTGGCTCAGACTTGTGGCATTGGAAAGAGGACACAAAGGACTACTATAGGTAAAAAATTTAGAACTAGATGATCGGAAAGTACAGAGATACATCAGAGGCAATATCGAGCTCCTACAAAGTGAAAAAAGGTGTAGATTTTCTTAAATTTTTGCTTAAGCTTGGTTTGAAAATTTATTTTGAAGGAATTCAAAGGGCATAATAGAGCATTATTATCGGTAACTAATGCCCTAAGGAAAGAAAATGCAAACACCTAGTAAGGAACCTGAAAGCTCTAGCATGACTCATGAAGAAGAAGAAGAAATGCTATATGATATATCAAAATTACAAGAACAAGTGCAACAAGTGTCACTTGCACAAAAAGCAACAGAATCTAAGATGGATGGGTTAAGGAAAGATGTAGAAGCTAAGATGGATGGTTTAAAGAAAGGTGTAGAAGCTAAAATTGATGGCATGGATGATAAGATGGAAGAATTGAAGATAAATATGAATAAGTTGCTACAAGAAATGGTCACTAAGGGTGAAAGGGTTTTAAAGGAAACTCATGATGAGAACAAAAAAAATGTTAATCATGATTCCATAGACTCTAATGTTGGATCAAAGACTCACCATATTCCAAAAATCGATATGAGGAAGTTTGATGGCAAGGATCCCACCACATGGATATTACAGATGGAGCAATTCTTCGATCTCAATAATGTGCAAAACACACAAAAGGTACGTATGACAACTTTATATTTGGAACCAAATCAGTTTGTATGGTATCAATGGCTTTGCTCTCGTAAAAAATTTATCACTTGGGCAATTTTTACGGAAGAATTGATAGCACATTATGAGGATACAAAAAGCAACACTTTTTTAGCCAATTGATAAGTCTCAAACAAAAGGGTTTAATAATGGAGCACATTGAGGAGTTCCAAAAATTGAACATAAGGGTAAAAGATATTCCAGAGGAGCATAGGATTGATGTGTTCATAGGGTCTTTAAAGGATAATATCCAACATGATGTTCGCCTTTGGGAACCTGATTCATTAGAGAAGGCATTCAGGTTAGCAAGAAAAATGGAAAGAAAAATTATGGCAACTAGGAAGCATACCACTCACAACTATAAAGACGGAAGTGTTGTTGCCCCTAGTCTTCCACAACCTATAAGGTTGACACCACAAAAATTGGAAGAAAAAAGAGCAAAAGGGCTTTGTTACAGTTGTGATAGCAAATACACTAAAGGTCATAAGTGTGCTGAGAAGAAATTATTCTACATAGATTGTGAAGAGGAAGAAGAAAAGGAGCAAGAAAGGTCAAAAGAAGAGGATATACTCCAGGAACAAAGCCTAGATGAAGAAAAATAAATCCGACCATATCTTGTAATGCATTGGCGGGAATTACCACTCCTCAAACCATCAAGATAGAAGGACAAATCAAGAAGAAAAAGGTAATAGTGTTGATTGATTCAGGAAGCACCCACAATTTTATTCATTGTAAGGTAGCAAAAGAATTGAATTGCTTCCTATATCCAGCACCAGAGTGTCAAGTGATGATTGCAAATGGAGGAACAATAAATTGCTCTGGAAAGTGCCATAATATCAAGCTATCCATGGGAGAATATGTATTGACTAGCCCAATGCTTTCCATTCCAATGGGAGGTGCTGATGTTGTACTAGGAGTCCAATGGCTACAATCCTTGGGTACAATAGCTTTTAATTTTCAAGAACTTTTCATCAAATTTTCTATGGAAGGAAAGGAAGTTGAATTAAGGGGTATTGCAGGGAAACCAAGAAAGATAATCAGCTCTAATGGTATGACAAAGCTTCTAAAAAAGGAGCAAAGAGGTGTAATTGCACAATTATGTTCGCTAGATGTTTCCACATCGGAATCATCTATTTCTCCAGATCTCCAAAAAGTCCTGGACAATCATTCCAAGGTATTTGAGACTCCCAAAGGTCTCCCACCTATGCGTGATCATGATCATGCTATTCATCTGATTCCAGGAAGTGTTCCTCCAAACATCAGGCCGTACAGATATCCCTATGTCCAAAAGAGTGAAATTGAACGTATGGTTGCAGAAATGCTAGAGGCTGGTATAATTCAACCGAGTCAAAGTTCTTTCTCTACTCCAGTAGTATTGGTGCACAAGAAGGATGGATCATGGCGCATGTGTCCAGATTATAGGGAGCTCAACAAGCTCACTATTAAAGATAAGTTCCCCATTCCTGTCATTGATGAATTACTGGATGAATTGCATGGATCAATTTACTTCACCAAGTTGGATCTTCGTTCAGGATATCATCAAATCAGAATGAAGACTGAAGACATTCCGAAAAAAGCATTTAGAACTCATGAGGGTCATTATGAATTTTTGGTCATGCCTTTTGGCCTTACCAATGCACCTTCAACATTTCAAGGTTTGATGAATTCAATTTTCAAACCATTCCTTAGAAAATTTGTGTTAGTATTTTTTGATGATATACTAATCTACAACAAGTCTTGGAAGGATCATGTTGAACATGTTGACAGGGTGCTACAACTATTGGAGGAGAAACAATTATATGCAAAAAGATCCAAATGTTTCTTTGGAGTCCAGGAGGTGGAATATTTGGGTCATATTGTATCTCATGAAGGAGTTAAGGTAGACCCTAGCAAAATTAAAGCCATTAAGGAATGGAAAATCCCCACATCCATAAAGCATCTGCGAGGATTTCTTGGGTTGACAGGGTATTATCGCAAGTTTGTTAAGAATTATGGGAGAATAGCAGCACCTCTAACAACATTATTGAAGAAAGATGCATTTTCATGGACTCCGGAAGCAACAAAGGCCTTTGAACATCTTAAAGAGGCAATGTGCCAAGCACCAGTCTTAGCTACACCGGACTTCACAAAAACCTTTATTGTGGAATGTGATGCTTCAGGAAATGGAATTGGTGTTGTTCTAATGCAAGATGAAAGACCCATTGCTTTTGAAAGTCGTCCAATCAAGGGAAAGTTTTTAAGCAAAGCTATTTATGAGAAGGAAATGTTGGCAATACTCCATGCACTTAAGAAATGGCGACCCTACCTAATGGGAAGACACTTCAAGGTAAAAACGGATCATGATAGCCTTAAATACTTTTTAGAACAAAGATTATCCTCTGAAGAGCAACAAAAGTGGGTCACAAAGATGTTGGGTTATGACTTTGAAATCATCTACAAAAAAGGGAAGAAAAATGTGGTGGCAGATGCACTCTCAAGAAAGGATGAGGATGTGGAAGCATTGTTGTGCGCCATTTCTATTATCCAACCAGATTGGATAAACGAAGCAAGGGAGGAATGGAAGAATGACGAAGAAGTGTGGGCACTTATTCGAAAGTTACAACAAGATTCCAGTACGTCTGATACATTTAGCTGGCAAAATGATTCGTTATGGTACAAAGATCGCTTATACCTCTGTAAGAATTCCCAGCTAAAACAAAAGATTCTTATGGAATTGCACACTTCTCCCTTAGGAGGGCACTCAGGATTTTTAAAAACTTACCACAGGGTTAAGAAGGAATTTTTTTGGGATGGCCTTAAATCAGATATTCAAAAGTTTGTGGCAGAATGTTTGGTTTGCCAACAAAATAAAGTTGAAACAATTAAGACACCGGGTCTATTACAACCTTTATCCATTCCAAGCCAACGTTGGGAGGAGGTTTCAATGGATTTTATCACAAGTTTACCCAAGTCTGAGGGAAATAGTGTCATGGTGGTAGTTGACAGACTTACCAAGTATGCACACTTTTGTGCATTATCACATCCATTTAAAGCCAGTATAATTTCTACTGCATTTATGGAAACAATTCAAAAGCTACATGGAAAGCCAAAGATTATTGTAAGTGACAGAGATCCCATTTTCACTATAAATTTTTGGACAGAATTATTTTCTTGTCTTGGTACTTAGTTAGCTCATAGCTCATCTTATCATCCTCAATCTGATGGGAAAACTAAGATAGTAAACAAATGTTTGGAAGGATATCTTTGTTGCTTTGTATTTGATAAACAGACACAATGGGTCAAATGGTTGCCTCTGGCTGAATGGTTGTATAACACTTCCTTCCATACAGCAACAAAAATGACCCCATTTATGGCACTTTATGAGTATCAATCACCATCCATCACATCATATTTAAGAGAAAATTCTAAGGTTTAGGTAGTGGAACATCACATCGAACATCAACAACAAGTCCTCCAACTCTTAAAGGATAACCTCGTGTTCGCACAGAATAGAATGAAACAACAGGCAGATCAACATCGCAGTGAAAGAAGTTTTGATGTAGGTGATTGGGTATTCCTACGGCTACAACCATATAAGAAAATTTCCCTCAAGCCAGCTAAGAAGTATAATAAATTATCACCAAAGTATTATGGTCCGTACAAGGTGTTGCAAAAGATTGGTACTATGGCATACAAATTGGAGCTTCCTACAGCTTCTCGATTGCACCCAGTTTTCCATGTTTCATGTTTAAACAAGGTTATAGGCGACAAGATCCCAGTTCAAACAATATTGCCAGAACTTGACGAGAAAGGAAAAATTATATTGGAACCGGAAGTAGTCACAGAAATAAGAACTCGACAGCTATGAAATCGATCAATTTCAGAGTATCTTATCAAGTGGAAGAACTTATCCGTTGAAGATTCCACATGGGAGGATGAGAATTTTATGTAGAAGTATCCAAAACTACTCAAGCATTGAGGACAACACTTTTTTGAAGGAGAAAGGCATGTTGGTTCCCTATAATACTAGTGATTACCCCATTACTATTGTAGTTATACCCCTTATTAATATTTTTGTGCCCCTATTGCCCCCATATTGTTATTACTGTGCCCCATAGAATCCTCTATTGTTATTTTTGTGGCTTTATATTATTATTGTTAGGTCGGTTGGATTATATTGTGACTCCTTATACTCCTATATATAGAAAGGAGGTTTTGTCTTTTGAATGATCCAAGAACTGTTCATTTATGTAATGTAAAGGAGGTTGCCCCCTCGAAGAGGCTGAATTCTAAGGCATTGATCTATCTTTTCTATCTTTTCTATTTTTGTGGTTTCATAACAGACTTCCCCAACTTGTAGATCAACTTATCCTTACCCTTTACTACAATCCATCATGTTGTTTCATGTAGATTTATTCTTCCAAATCACCATGTGGAAATACTATATTTACATCTGTTTACTCTATTTTCAGATCAAATTCAACAACTAGATACATTATTACTCTAATGGAAGGTAATTTTGCAATAGGTGAAAATATCTCACCAAAGTTGACTCCCTTGACTTGAGAATAAAATTTTGTCAGTAGTTGAGATTTGTTCTTCTTGACTTGACCTATCACATTCAAATTTTTGTTGAACACCCAATTGAAACCAATAGGATTCCTTGCATTAGGTAATTTGACTAGATTTCATGTTTGTTTCTTTTGTAAAGAATCCATTTCTTCTTTCATGGATTTCTATCAAATTTTACTCCTTGTTGAGTCCACTACCTACTTAATGGATCTAAGTTCACTATTGATGGAAAGCAATAAAAAAGCAGAATAGGAGGGTGGGGCATACACTTTAGGTTCTCTCCTTACTCGATAATGCCCCCTTAGAATCAAAAATTTCCTTTTCACTTGTCCATATGACTTAGTTGACTCATATGAGTCATTCTCTTTCAAATTCAAGTGGAACACTATGTTTTGTTTTCCTTTCTTCTTTTCTAGAGTCTCTTTAATCCTAGAAGTACACATAACATCCCTGAAGATCACATCTCAACTATAATTTGTTTTCCTTTTCACTGGACCCCATAACATATGTCCTTTCATTCCATCCTTATAGCCAATGAAAATACACTTGACTGCCTTGTTATCTAGCTTTGTCCTCTTCTTCTTTGGGATATGGAAAAAATCCTCACAACCAAAGACTCTGAGATGTGTGAGTGATGGATTTTACCAAACTATACTTCATATGGAGTTTTATTTACCCACACAAATAATGGATACCTATTCACTAGGTCACATGTAGTGCTGAATTCCTTCAACCACAAACCTTGTGCTAATTCTCGACTATGGAGATTTCTTGTTTTTTCCATCAACATACTCTTAATTATTTTTGAAAATCTATTCTTATGAGGAGTGTATGGAGTAGATTTATGTAATACTATCCCATAATATTTCTAAAATAAATCAAATTCTTTACCACACAATTCAACTCCTTTGTCAGTTATCAGTACCTTTATCTTCCTATCTTTTTGGTTCTCCACAAGAGATTTGAACTACTAAAAATTCTCGAAAACCTTCAATTTCTTCTTTAGGAATTATAAGCATTTCATTTTGGATAAAACATCGATGAAGGCTACATAATATATAGATTCACATAGCGGCTACACTGGAACTGACCCAAATATATCACTATGAATTAGATCCAAAAATTCATTTTCCCCTTGTAGCACTGAATGAGACTCTAATACAATTATGTTTCCCATAAACACTATGTTCACATAAATTAACTTCCAAGGAGTTACTAGGAAAAAACTTTAACCATACATTTTCTTTTCATAGCTTAAAGCCATTTCTCTCTAGTTTTCTACATCCTCTAATGCAATAGCATGGTTTCTTCAACTAGAAAACATGTTGTCTGTCGATATCAGAGATCACTGCACTGTTTAAATGCTCAAATCACTATGCCTCAACAACTTAAAAAATTTCCTAATTCGAACACCTTTCATAAATACTATCACTCCATGAACCATTTTTCATGAATATTTCTCGAATATGGTATTCACAACTACATCACCCATTCAACTAACATATATTAGATTTCTAGCCATACCTGGAATGTGTAGTACCCTGGTAATGTTCTACTTTGACTGTCCTTCAACACTAGTTGAAATTTACCTTGAGCAAATATTCTAGTTGTTGACTATCCACCCAGGTAGATATCCCCTCCATCATGTTCTTGATACCTGCAAAACCACCCCTTGTGGGGTGTCATATGATAGGATGATCTTGAGTTGGCTAACTATGTACTTGTCGATGCTAAATACACATCTCCAAGGAAGTTATCACTTCATTCAACTATTAATTAGATAATTTTCTCTATTCAATAATCTTCTACTTGCGATCTCTTTTATAATGTCTTGCTTTACTACATTTCCAACATCTCCTTGTCAACTTATCTAGTGACATAGATCTTCATTTTGATCTAGATCTTCCTTTGGAGAATTTAGCTTTACCTATGTCCACCAATTGAACTTTCACTAATAGAGCATATTTGGTCAATCCTACCATGTTCCTTTATATCATATCCTATGATAATATAGATGTCACCACATCATGAAGAGTCAATGTAGTCATATTACTCCCGATAGCCACGACTAGACCATCCCATGAGTATGGAAAGGAACACAATAGAATGATACATTTTTATTCTTCTGTAATAGATATATCAACACTCAATAACTAATTGATCAAAATATTAAATGTATGAAGGTGTTTTGTGACCAAATCACCCTCTCTCATCATGAAAGGTAAAGTTTATTCCGAAGAAATAATTTACTGACTAGCAATTTTGACTAGTTTATGTTTCCTAACTTATCCCACTATTTCTTGGTAGTGTCTTCCCTTGAGATGTTCAATGAAAGAAAATCTACATAAAAAAGTTGAACTATAGTCCTTAATTTTATCCCAAACCTCCATTGACATTTTAGTTGGAGGTGTTCCAAGATGCACAATGATCCATTGTTCCTGATCTATCAGAAGATCCTCCACTTAAGTTTCCAAATCTCTTCTTAATCTTAATTCTTGTACTACTAGCCATCATTATTTAGTTAAGTTTTATCTTATATCTCCCACTTGAACATGCTTATCTTTGATCTAATCAAGAATGACATTCTTGAGCAATTTTAAGCTAAAGATCCTCAATCTTTAATAGTCGAGACATTCCTCCTAGAGTGAAATGAGCTCTAATACTAGATGTTAGGCTTAAGCTACCTAATTTACACTTTAGATACAAAAAATCCAAATATAGAGTAGACCAAACATCTAAACCAGATTAAAATGTCAATTAACATAAAGCTTTAAGATCATGAGAGAACTTAAAGATTAGAAAATAAACAATGGAACACCAAATTACATAACAAGCAAATATTTTACCTTGGAAACAATTAACCAAGAAAAATAAGTAACCTTTGAGCTCCACTGTTCTTGTATTCTCAACCAAATATTACATCCAAACTACAATGAATGTTGAACTTGGTCCGAAAACAAAAAGTGTTGATGCTACAACACTTTTTTTTCCCGATTTAAAATTCCAATTTTGTTTAGCAATGGACTTAAAGATAAAATATTATGACTCCAAAAAACCTCGAAATTCCAACAATTGTTATCCATGACATTAAAGATAAAATATCGCAACTCTGAAAAACTCTAAATTCTAAATATTTTCAACCATGACATTAATGATTTCAACAATGGAATTAAAACCAAATATCATGGGTACACAAAATCTTAAGTTTTCAACATATTTCAACCATGGAATTATGGACCAAATATTATGACTAAAAAAAAACTTAAAAAAATGAACACCTAAATCAAAAAGTCATTATGATGAATAGTTTTTATTTTAAAGGCTAAGAGTAAATCTCTTTTGAAATATTAGCCAAATACAACTTGTCCCATTGCAATGAAAACTTAAAAATCAACCATCAAATTGAAGTATTCCCTTTTTAATCAAGCATTACAATTGCAACTTTTTTGCACTATGGTCTATTAAATCATAACAATAAATAATATCATGAGAACGTCAACGTATAATTTAAAAATTTAACATTAATTCCTAATAATTTTTTACTTTTAATCAAAATATCAATACTAAGTAGATTGAATGAAACATAAATTATTTCTGAAGGTTATTGTTGCATTGTGGATATTTGAAACAAATGAATTCTTCATAATTAAAACATATAATCTAACAAACATAGAGATGACTCATAGCTTCATGTAAGATCATATGTAAGTTAAAATATTTATTTCAAGTTACCATGCAAACATCATTTACATAAAATATCTTAAAAAAATATTCAAATTCGCTCATAGGTTCAGGCACACCATCAGAATCTACAACATCTTCAGATGAATGGCTAAATGCAGATGAAGATGAACCATATTCTTATATATCATCAACTCGTGATCCATATGAATTGACATGTATTTCCACCATTTTAGATGTCAAAAGTCTTCTAGAACTACGACTGGGTTCAAAAAACTCCCAAATTAACAAGTCTAATTCATGTGGTAGAAACCTCTTGATAATCTGTATGGTCCAAAAGTGAATAGTTCCTCTAGTTGTTAAATTGAATTCATAAACAAGTATGCCAACATCCTCCAATTTGAAGAGGTCAACACAATGAAGATTTATAAATGGACCCTTTGTTTTTCTATTTCTACTGATTTGTTTATCAACTACCATCTCTGGCTTGTACACACCATTGAATGGGTGTGTATTGTGGCATACCAATGCATTTCAACTACTATAACATATTCTTTTTCTTTAATGACCTTTATAACCTTGAAAACCCATAATGGATAACCATGTTTTTTTTCCAAGGGAAAAAAGTGAACTTTTTATTAAGCATAATAAAAAGTTACAAGTATATGCCAAAGCATTCCGATTGCTGTATGATGATCTCATATAGCTGCTACAAAAAAGACAGTCTTTTCTGCATCTCAAAACTGACTAAAGTATCTTCTGAAAACGTAGGAACTTCCTAACAGTTTACGTTTTCAGCTTAACAGTCACTGTAAACAGTCCAAAAATGTTATGCATCTAGAGATGTCAAATCTATTTCCCGGGCCTCCTCTTAAGAGGAAAACAACCCAAAATGAAAATAGATAAAACATTCAAAAAACTATGGTGAAATATGTTCCCATAAAGTCTCAAAGTATAAGTATGTTTTCATGCAGAAATTAAAAAAATACATAAAGGTCTTTTAGAACTATAATGATAACCAAAATAAAAACACTATGTGTGAGGTGGCTGATCCGACACACGGATCTGTCCATGAGATTCTTCCGCTATTTTCCAACTGCCCATAACCTGCTGTAAACCTTCCTTAGAAAGGTTGTCTGCTTCAACATTTCGCTCCCTGTAAATATGGCATATTGAAAACACATTAAAAGAGAGTTTCAAGGACTGAATTTCTTCTAATAAAGGTCTGAGCATATAACTGTGACATCTATTTTGACCATTGACCCATTTTATGACAGATAAAGAATCTCCAAAGATCTGAACCGTGAGGATGTTTCTGTGAATGAGCCAGCATAGAAGGAGTTTTAAGGCTGAGAGTTCTGCGAAGTTGTTTGTCCCCATGCCTAAACCCACTGAAGCTTTTAAAGACTGGTTTTCATTTAGGTGGATGATCATCCCTGCTCCTGCTATGTTGTTCTGTGAAGCCCCATCAAAATATGCCCATGGGATTCCTTCTTTGAGTTGTTCCTCCCTTATCTGCCTAGGATTTCTTTCCGCCTCCTATTCAGGAATATTTGACAGGATAGAAGTGCATTGAATCGCTATTGATTCCGCTGTGGTTTCCTTTTCCATAAATATGCTCCTGTTCCTTGCAATCCAGATTCCCCAGCAGATAATGGGTGGTAAATTTTGCATTTTCCCCTCAGGGTAATTGCGCCACCATTTGTCCCATACCTCCTGGAAGTTTTCCCCTTCCCAATCAACCTGTTTATCAATAAGCTTTCCGACCTCCGCCCAAACTTTTTTGACAGATGGGCAAGCAAGAAACAGATGTCTTATGGTTTCTGATTCTGATTTACATAGAGGACATCTCCCCGGCCCTTGTTTGTACCTGGCTTGAAGTATATCCCATGTAGGAATTTTCCTTTTTAGAATACACCAAAAGAAAAGTCTGGCTTTTGCTGGGCATTTGAGTTTCCATATCAGCTTGACCCACCATTCCGGATCTCCCCATCCTTTTTTTGTCATTAGGAATTTGTACCCAAATTTTGGGGAGTAAGATCCATTTTCCGCATGTGCCCAAACCAGCTGATCCTGTCTGTCTTTTATCCTTACATTTGATTGAGTTAGCTCTTCAGTGTATACCTTCCACTCATTCCACCAGGCTGGCAGTAGACCTAGATCTTCTCCAGATTTCCAAGCTTGCCCCCATATAGAAGAGAAACCAATTTTCTCGACCTGGCTTAGATACAAGATGCCTTTTGATTCTAGATGTCTGATTAACCCAGGGGAAAGGGCAAAATTTTCATTGCATCCAACCCAAGGATCTTTCCCTATCCTCAGATTTTCCCCATTTCCAATCTGCCAGGCTAGACCTTGTTCAATCACCTTGAACGCCTCCACCGTGGCTTTCCAAACCACCGAAGCATTTTTCTCCTTCTTGATTGGGTTCCTGATCCATTCTTCTAAGGGAGAAGGGTCTATGTATTTCCTTTTCACCACCTTTGTCCATAGATTTTCCATTGTGATTATTCTCCAACCTGATTTTGCTGCCAGAGAGATGCTGAAGTCATAGAGATTTTTTATCCCCCATCCTCCCCATTCTTTAGGTCTTGCCACTTTTTCCCAAGCTACCCATGGAAGAACAGAGTCCTCCTTTGAGCCTGCCCAGAGAAATCTACTGCAGATTCTTTTTATCTTTTCTAGAATCCCTTTTGGGACCCATGTTAATGCAGCCCAATAGACTGGCATGGCTAGTAACACTGATTTGATTAAGGTCAGTCTTCCTGCTCTGGAGAGCCATTTGAAGCTCCAGTGTGAGATTTTGGCTTCAATTTTTGCAACCAGCCAGTTCTAGTCTTGTTTCCTGTAAGCGTTAGGCTTCAGCCAAAAACCTAAATATTTGAAAGGATTCTCCATGCTGTGCACATCAAAGGGAAGAATTGAGGTGATCTGGTTTTTCTCAAGCCTATCTAATCCTTCCGTGATTAGCTGGGACTTCCTGTAATTTATTTGCATTCCAGTCGCTTTCATGAAGAGGTCAAGAATGATTTTTATTTCCTTGATTTCATTTAGGTTTCCACTGGTGAACAGTAAAATGTCGTCTACAAACAAGAGATGTGATATGAACATGTTGATTGCTACTTCCAGACCTTTTACTCTTCCCTCCCTTTTGGCCAAACGGATCAATTGACTCAGTCCTTCTGCCACCAGAAGGAAGAGAAGGGGTGATAGAGGACAACCTTGTCTTAATCCCTTGTAACCTTTGAAGAAAGGCGAGGCTGCACCGTTTATTAGAATTGTGAAGCTGACACTAGAGATGCATCCCATTATCCACCTGATGAAATCATATTTAAATCCTAAATGGGTGAGGAGCATCCTTAGATAAACCCAGTTTATTCTATCATAAGCTTTCGACAAGTCAATCTTAATCACTGCTCCCTTCCTCTTCATCTGCTTGACACTGTGAATAGTTTCCTGTGCCACTCCTATAGCTTCGTGGATCTGACGACCATCCAAAAAACCGAACTGCTCATTGGAGATACATCTTGAAAGGATTGGTTTTATTCGAACTGCAATCACTTTGGCAATGATTTTGTATATACAGTTACAGAGGGAGATAGGCCTGAAGTCTTCAAAAGAATCTGGAGCTTCCTTCTTTGGTATAAGTGCTATGAAAGTTGCATTGAATGGACTGTATACCTCTCCTTTTTTCCTAGACTCTTCCACTACCTCTGTTAATTCTGTCCCAATCTGATCAAAGAAGTGTTGAAAGAGTTCTATGGTCCACCCATCCGGGCCTGGACTCTTGTCTTTTGCCATTAATTTGATAACACTTTCAACTTCCTCCTTTGAAACTTCGTTCATTAAAATCTCCGCTTCTTCCTCCTCTACATACCTAGGGAAACATTGGGCAGTCCTGATTACTTCTGCTATTGTGATCTCACCTTGCTCCGCAAACAGGTTCTGAAAGTGATTTCTCCCCAGAATCGAGAGTTCCTCAAAGGTGTTTGCCTCTCTGCCCTCCTCATTCTTTAATTTCCAAATTGTATTTGAATTTTTCCTCCCTTTTGCATAGTTATGAAAGAATCTTGTGTTTTCATCCCCGGCTTTCAGCCATATTGCCCTACTCTTCAACCTCCATTCCTCCTCTCTTGCCAGTAGAATTTGGTCCCTATGTTTTTCAAGCAGTAATATTTTCTCTTTTGACTCCTGTGATGCGTAGCCATCTGCCTCCATACATTCCATCCCCCGAAGATCTTCATTGATTTGGGATAATTCCTCGTTCTGTCTTTGCCTCCTAGATTTTTCCCATTCGATAGTTTCTTTCTTTAGCCTTTTTAAGTTTTCCATGAACAGGAATCCTTTCCCTTCCTGGGAGCTTCCATCTGGATGGTTCCAGGTTTCAATAAACAGCTTATTGAAGGATTCCTCTTGCAGCCATGATGCATTAAATTTGAAAGGTGTTGCTGGTTTCCTAGGAGGTTTGGATAGCTCTAGAAAGATTGGGAAATGATCTGAATTCCCTCCCTCTCCCACCCATTGCCTAAACATAGGAATATTGGTAGTCAGATCTTCACTTAAGAGGAAACGATCCAATCTCTTAGCAATTCTGGCTTCTCCCACTCTTCGATTCCTCCAAGTTGGTTTTAGCTTGATAAGATTAACATCTATCAGATTATGGGAATTTATGGCATTCAGAAAAAAGTCTGATAGAGGGTCCTCTCTTGCCGCAGGTCCCCAGGCCTCGACGCTTCCTATTGAGAAATTTAAGTCTCCACCCAAAACCATATTGTGGCTTCCCATTATAGATTTTGACAGAAGATCGTTCCAGAAGTTCATCCTCCCCTGGCAGGGCCCATAAATGTTTAGGATCGTGAAAGGGAAGCCAAATTCTGGAGATTGAATCTCCATTCCCATTGCATGATCCAAGCCCCATTGGTTTATGGTTCTCACTCTTCCTTCTCTGTATCCAATTGCCAGACCTCCCGAGTGGCCGACTGAATCCATTGCTATAAAAAGCCAGCCCGGGAGCAGAGACATTAGTGCTGTTTCTACTTCTATACTTTTACCTAGGGTCTCTTGTAATAGAATAATATCTGGTTTCGAACTCATGACCATCTCCTTTAAGGCCAGTTTTCTGGGTTTACTGGCTAAACCTCTGCAGTTCCAGGATAACAAAATCATTTGATAACATTCTCTTGGGGATGCACTACTCTAAGCGCCCCATGGATTGACATCTGTTTCCCATCTGCCACATCAAACTTTGCTCTAACCTGTGCTTTAGATAAGTTGGATTTCCTGCCCCTCACTTTTCTTTTTTGAGGGGATGTTCGACCTATTCCGCCAATCGATTCTAAAAGCACAGGTTTTTTATCTAAAGACCGAAGATTATAGTGACATGTAAGAGAGGCAGAATGTGGTTTAACTTCCTCATTCGGATCATCATCATGGTTCAGATCTAGGGAGGGGATAGCAGCCGTGAGGTTTTCAACTTGGTTTTCAACATGAATTTGGTCATCAAGCATGCGTTTTTTATGATGTGTACTAGTAATCAAGCAATCATCTTTAGATTCAGAAGGAGATAAAGATGGGTTACTTGAGTCTAGTCTCATACCCGTTATGTCTTCAATAGGGGTGGTACTTGTGGAAGCTGATGGTCCTTTGATTGGCTCCTGGATCGAACTTTCATTGCCGAGCCCTGTTCCGGTCGTTTCTTCCCTGACTGGAGGGATGATTGCGTCCTGATCTGGTTGCTTCTCCCCCTGATTTTTGTCCACCTCCATAGCCTCCACCTCCTGATTCTCCTTGGTCTCCACTTTCTGAAAAGACTGATTCTGATCTGCTTCCATGCCCTCCACTTCATTCGTCTTCTGATTCCTTCTTCGACGCTTCCCCAGGGGGCAATCTCTTGCTAGATGGCCATAGACGTGACATCTATGACATCTAAAAGGAAGATGTTCATAGTCTAGGGGCTGCTCGAACACATATTCTCTGTACTGAATGTTAATTGTCTCCGCCAGACCACCTCTAGGATTTAGATTGACCAGGATCCGGGCCATCGCTTTGTTTTGAGTTTGAAGGAAGGACATGTCCGCCTCCAGGTAGGTGCCTAACATATTCCCAATAGACTTGAACACCGATTCCACCCAGAGAAAGGAGGGCAATCCTGGAGCTCGAACCCAAACTGGAAACACATTTGTTCTTTCATGCAATGCATCAAACATCGGGCTCCATCTTTTGAATAAAACTGGGAAATTTCCAAATGCCCAATTCCTCTCCATTACCCAATCCACCGCTTCTTTGTTCTCAAATCTCACCATGAACCATCCCTTAGCTAAGACCGAGACCTTGAAATTTTTAACTAGGTCCGCCGGCCATTTCTGCTCTCCCCAATTTTTAATGAATTGGGTTGTGTGTTTTTTACCCCTCGCTCTTCCAACCAGAGTACATTCGGCCACTTCTAGGGCCTCATCCGCCTGCACATCCATTCCAAGCACTAAATTAGCTTCGGTGTCCTTTTTCTTGATGGGTTTTGGATTTTTCCTTTTTTCCCCTGTCTTTTTTACCTCAAAACCCTCCTCTCTGGTTTGGGTACTCGCGACAATCTTGGTTATTCCTTCTTGCTGCTCCTGCACTTCTTTTTCCGATGTGGGGTTACTCTGGGTGCTAATGTCTGGAACTTTGTTACCTGAGTCTTTCCCTATCACTACAGAGCTATCAAGCACCACATCCTGCCTCTCATAACCTGAACCACTGAGACTAGCTCTCGGTTCCAAAAACCCTCCTGATTCAGAATCAACCCGAGTTACAGTCCGACTAGGGCTTACCAGATTTTTGGCAGAAACGGTTCTGATGACTGCCGGTCCCCTTTCATTCTCAGCACTGGTTCGAAACCCTCGAATCGACCCGAAATTTACAATATCTTCAAGACCTCCTGATAAGAGGGAACCCGATGCCGAGGTCTTCCCTTTACTTCCTTGAATCGAACGCGGAATTACAAAATGATGGGGCTCATTCTGAATACTCACCTCCTGAAATCCCTTTGCGACGGAGTTGTTTTGACCAGCCAAATCTAGACGCCCTTCCAGTGCTCCTTTGGATAGCCTGTTATCGCCTATTTCTCCTGCAGATAGCTTCTCGTGTCCATGGCTGCCTACGGTCCCAAAATACCATTCCAAATTTTGCGTATTTATGTCTTGCCCCCACACAGATAGTATATCCTCCAGAGCTGGTTCTAGGTCAACAGCCTCCCTTTGGTTAACCATGGTTAAAACCCTTCAGGCAACCCTAAAACACCGTAAACAGTTTGCTCCTTCCAGCGCAAAATAGTGGCAGCTCGAGTCTTCCGGTTATGGTGCCAACACACTAATTTTCAACTCCTTCTCCTGGATAAACCCTTCTTTTCACCAAAATTCTTATTTAATTCCCCAACTGTCTCCATCACGCCTTTCTACTGTCAAATGCCTCACAAACCTCCACGTTGACCTGTGTCGTACTGTAATCCTTCGTCATCATTTTCCATAACCCTACCTGCCGGGGACTAGGCCCTCGGCCTGGTCGGCTGCGCCTTCTATGACCCTACCATCATCCAAACCCTCGTCTCCATCGATCTCCCCTCATCTAAAAGTCTTAGTGAGTTTTGAAGCATAATGACCTGTTCCACTACCTAATGGATAACCATGTTGTAATGCCCTACCTGATCGTATTATCTTACATTATCTTATTAGCCTACCCACTGAGTGTTTTAATTTTGTGCTTAATTACAATAAGTATTATTAGTGTACATACAAGGTATACATATTCTAGCTACGTACCCACACTTGGCATGAATACACCGATATTCTAAAGCTTAAAGTTTTGGATTATTAAATAAACGGTTAATCATGATTAGTAATTGATTAACCTTAAAACATGATTTATAATAAACAATTATATCTTAAACATGATTCATTTAACTATTAAATTAATAGCATTGCTCAAGTTTAACTAACATTTCTAATAATATTATTGAATGGTAACATTTATTAAAATCATATTAATTATTGAATGGTGATATTTTATTAAAATAATAATATTATTAAATGAAACATTTATTATAATCATATTAATTATTGAATAGTGATATCTTATTAAAATAATATTATTTTGAATAGTACAAATTTATGGAATTAATAAAATGTAGGTGGGGAATGTACCACTCACATGTTAATGAAGGGATAAGGGGTAGTTGGAAGGACAAGGAGAGGGAGGCTTGAGGAGGTGTCAGAGGGGTAGAAGTCAATAACATTAAAGTCGGGGATAGGGGGCATTGATGAGAGGTAGTGGGGAAAGATGAGGAAGTAAGCATAAAATGATGAGTGGGGGGGGGGGGGGGGGGGGGGTGGAAGAAGGGGTTTCTCTTGTTCTTTTAGGGACTTATTTTTGTTGGTTTGGGGGATTTTGGAATGGGGTGGAAGAGATATTAAAGAGAATTCAAACTCAGATTTATTTGGAGAGGACTAGATCTAGATCTAACCCAGAATCACTACGATTAGTTGAACTTGGGCTTGGAGGGCTAAGGAAATTGTGGAGGTTCCCTGGGTAGGAATTCATTCCTATTTGGATGGGAGGTAAATTCAGTTAGGAAACCCAACAAGAGCACCCCAAATGAACCACCGAACCATGTATTATTCAGTTTATTAATTTATCTATGTGAATTGTTATACAAACATGTATAATATGTTGCAGATCAAATTTTATGTAGTTTTTGTATTATAAACATTAAAATTTTCCATGTTATGAAATGTTTGTGAAAATTATTAAATTAATGTAGTATTATTTATAGGACCACTAGTTGGGTCCTCACACATGTGGATCTCCATCCACTAACACTGTGATCATTCAACCCTCCAATACATCCTGCACAAAAACCCTGTAAAGGTCTTCCATGGTTTCACATTGAGCACATGATCTTCTTGAACCAATATACATTTATATTTCCTCTACCTATGGAGTATCAATAATACCTTGACATTGTTGCTATTCAACAATGTTTCTTTCCTCATATTCTTTTGGCATATTTTTTGGCCAAATAACTAGAGTCTTCAAAATTGTATCTTCATTTCTTAATCTCGAAATGATGTCACCTTGATCATTGAAAACAAACTCCCACCAAACTGAATTATTAACATCAAAGTACTCATATATATCTCTAATATATTTTTTAATTTCTTCCAAGAATTCATAATAATTTATATCTCTCTTATGCCTTCATGCATTATTGATTTCAACAACTGATTATAACAACAATAGTTTTGATGCAAATACTAGATGATCTAGAATGAACTTAAAAAATGCTAACCTTGATGATGACCCCCATTCTGTAGTAGTTGAATACTTCTTGCCCCATATAAGTGTTTTACCATCAACTGTTTTGATACAAAATTGATGTTGAAAGCTAATGTCATTAAGTTGTTCAATACATTTCTCTTCACCATGCGATCATAGAAAATTTTCGCATGTCAATAGTTTCTTCCAACATATGAAGATTAGAATTTGGAATGTATGATTTCTTAATGTATTTTATTAATGATGAAAAGCTTCCAACATTCTTCCTCCTCAATATTACCGAAAAATGACTGAACATCTAATCAATATGGTCATGAGTGTGCCCGACAAGAAGGAAACCAACCTATACCTTCTGAAAATTTCCCAATTCAACAAGCATGCTTAGATATCCAAATACAATTTGAATTTTGTTTTCACGACTAGTGTTGTCTAATTTCATATACAAAAATTTAGGAATATTACCAAAGCAATGAGCGAGTACATCATGAATTATAGTTATGGTCATATTTGCAACATTATGAATATTTGGAGCTATGAAGTAAACCCTTGGACACATTTTACAATTAAAGGCCATACAACTGACCAAGTGAAATTGAATACAATTTTTCTCCTATAATTTTTTTGTTGTGCAAAAAAAATGTGGTAGAAGTGTTTTGTTCTGGTCCATACCATTAATTTGCAAACATAAATATTTATTTGGATTATCATAGCACTTGTTTCGATGATTGTACAACTTTTTCCTTTCACTTTATTACTGATTGTGATGCTCTTGAAGTGCTTTGACAATGGAATCTCCACATAATTTTTTTTTAATTTTTATTATTTTATTATTATTATTATTATTTTTTAAAATTGTTTTTTTATTTTTTTAGAAGATAAATCGTAATTTTATTCAACATGAAAACCAAGGAATAAAATTACATTTTGTAGATGCATGAAAGCATTCGATTAGATCAACTTTTCGACCAATGCACAAAAAGAGAAAAATTAAAAATAAAAATTACATAAAATTATTAGGGCTAAATGTGATAATAATCAGTTAGTTTCCCATTTTTTCCTTTCTTTTTTTTCCACCTTTTGCCAAACTCCTTGATTGAGAGTGACTGAAACAATTTCTGATTGGCTGCCTTCCAGCTTCGGGGGTACTTCTTTGTCTAAATCCGAACTCTTTGATGTATGTGTTCACTTTATGCCCCCTACATGATTTTGAAAGGGTATGACCACCTTCTGCTGCTTTAGTACTATGATCTTTGCTACTTCTTGGATGTTTCCATTTTCCTCATGCTGATTTCCCAGAGTTTGGATCACTACTGAATCGGTGGATTTTTTGACATGTTTAGCATAATCCTTTTGCTTCTCTTGTCCCTTCTCCACTTGGGAGCCTTGTTGATTTTGTACTTCTAGTTGTTCAAGGCTCTCATCCATTTCTTCATCTTCGTCATCTGAAAAAGGAAAATCTGAAAATTGTCATCCGTTTTGCTTTTGCGATATTTTATTTTTCCTTTTTTTCACTTGAGGGCATGAGTTATGTAGGTTCCCTGTTTGATGGAAGATCTGACACCTAAATGCAATATTTTTAAAGTCTAGCTGCTATGTCCATATGAAATATTAATGAGTTAGATGGATGCAATCTAGTAGGCATTTTCTTAGGTCTATCTCCATGTAGATGTGAGAAAAAGTAAATATAACTTTTTCCATTCTTTCTTGATCCATCTTTAGAAATCTCCCCAATGAATTTCCAATGTGTTCTAAAGCTTGATGGTGCCAAAAATGAAGTGGGAGATTGTGCAACCTTACCCATATTGGCAGATATCACAATTTTTAGTCCAATTGAGGTATGTCCATTGACGTAGATATTCACACTTGGGATAGAAACCAATAAATTGATAGATCGGAGCTCTAGATTGGAGAACAATGAAAATCCCAATCACTTCTGTCCATTTTACTAACATATTTGGTGCTTTCTCCACCTTCTTAACAAGGCAAAGCCCTAGGATAGTCAGTTTTGGGGTTTGTGTAGAAACTTCCCCTCTCACTCTATCCTTAAAAGAATTTGGACCATTAACTACTAAATTTATTCGTGGTGGAATTCTCGATCCTTGGGCTCCACCCGACAATCTCAAATTTATGATCATGAATGAATCCTGAATAATGCCATATTCGTTCGATCGAAAGGCATCTTGCAAACATTTCCCCGCATAGATCATACTTTGTAACTTCATCGGAATTCCCAACTTATCTTGAACCTTCTACTTCAGATCTTGTACTAAATCCTCAACCCAAGCACTTATTGAGATAGATTTCCCATTCGGGGTTTTGAAAAAGATTTGGAAAAAAAACTATTTGTCCATATCTATTTGACGACCTTTGCATCCAAATAGTTTTTTTGGATAGATTTCCCAACTTCCACATTTTGTATAGATTTGAGCAGACTCTTCCAGATTTGTAGAAGGAGCTTATAATCTGCACATAAAATAAAATCAACCTATTAATAAACACATTTTCATTGTTGATAACTATTTAATTTTAAGAAATAATATTGTGAATGCATACCTCTTTCTGTCCCTTGAAATTTATCACTTTTTTATTTAAGAGAAACACAAGTACTACAAACTCCCATCCTTGACTTCTTAGGAATACAAGAATTTTTGAATTCTTTCCTCCATATCCTTGTAAAATATGGATATGTAATAAAATTACTTTCTCCTTCAAGATCTTTAGCATATTCTTTGTATAAGTTGTATATTTTTCGTCTTAAGAAATTATCTAGATTATGTATTGTGTTTTTATTAGGCATACACTCTCCACCTTTGAAAATAAGTCTTTCATCCATGACATTGCAATATTTGCTAATGGCCTAATATCTCGTCTATGATTTAATTTTGAATAAAATGTGGGATCTTTTTCCAATCTTGTTTGGATTCTTAATAGACAAAAATTACCAATTGAATGCAAATTTTTGAAAGCCTTTCTATATAACAATAAATACCTAACATGATAATGATAATATATCAATGTATATTTCATGCACCCCACTAAATATGAATTTTTCATGCTTATATTCATTGAAAATGATGTATTCCTTTTCTCCAATACATACTTGAAATCTATAAGTTTCAAACAATCCTTTCGAAAACATTCACTTGAAATCAGATCAATGATAGAACTTGTTTTCGTGAGATATTCTTTCCTAGACCTTATATAACTAGAATATCTTGGATTGATATAAAAAGGTCTAGTCCTAATCCTATATATAATATTTGATTACAACATCTCCATCATTTCATTATCCCATCTACAAGAATTTTCATCATCATTAGGAGGAATATTATCCTAACTATGATAATTCTGAACATGGTTAGGAAAATCATCACCATCCTTGCTTGGAGAATATTCTTTACCATCCTCTCTTGGAGGAAATTATTCAATATCATCATATTTTCCTTTGGAATCCTTGCTCAGAGGAAATCCATCATCACCATCATCATCCATGTCTTCGAAATCCTCTTTTGGATGAAATCCATCATCATCACTGGTGCCTTTAAAATCCTCTCCCAAAGGAAATTCTTCACCATCCTCATATGTTCCTTTGAAATCCTTACTTGGAGAAAATTCATCATCATCATCCGTGCTTTTGAAATCCTCTCTTAGAGGAAATCCATCATCTCATCGATGCTTTTGAACTAATCACTTGGAGGAAATCCATCATCGTCATCAATGCTTTTGAAATACTCACTTGGAGGAAATCCATTATCGTCATTGGTGCTTTTGAAATCCTCTCTTGGAGAAAATCCTTCACTATCCTCATCTTTTCCATTGAAATCCTCTCTCGGAGGAAATACTTCACCATTAACGTTGTTCTTTTGAAATCCTCTCTTGGAGTAAATTCATCATCATTGTTTATGCTTTTGAAATCCTCACCTAGAGGAAATCCATCATCATCATATGTGTTTTTGAAATCCTCGGTCAGAGGAATTCGATCATCATTATTGATGCTTTTAAGATCCTCACTCGGAGGAAATCTATCATCATCATTAGTGATTTTGAAATCCTTACTTTGAGGATATCCTTCATCATCCTCATTTATTCCAATGAAATCCTCACTCGAAGGAAATCCTTCACCATGCTCATCTGTTCCTTTGAAATCCTCACTTGAAGGAAATCCATCATCATAGTTTGTGCTTTTCAAATCCTCGCTCAGAGGAAATTAATCACCTCCTTATGTTATTTTTAAATCCACATTTGGAGGAAATTAATCATCATCATGAACACCTTCGAAATCCTTCACCATGCTCATCTGTTCCTTTGAAATCCTCACTTGGAGGAAATCCATGATCATAGTTTGTGCTTTTGAAATCCTCCCTCAGTGGAAATTAATCGTCATCTTATGTTCTTTTTAAATCCTCATTTGGGGGAAATTAATCATCATCATGAACACCTTTGAAATCCTGACTTGGAGAAAATGCATTGTCCTCATCTGTGCCTCTAAAATTCACATTTGGAGGAAATTATCTATCCTCCCTTTCGTCAATGGTGCCTTTATAATTCTTATGATTAAGACTTTCTTGATTAATGTTCTCAATATCATTACTTTTTCTTTCATTCAAATCCTTAATAAAAGGAAAAATTGACTCTCTATTCATAGTGAAAGCATTCTTATTATATTCATTAGTACGAATAGAGTTGTTGCATGAACAAGATGTTGATGTTTTAGAAATAGAAACTTCACCATCTCATGAATCCATGACCTTTCACAGAATATGTTGAATGATACAAATTCTCCGTATCTTAATGATAATTTATAACTCAGAGAATGAAAATATCACTCCAAATTCCCCCCCAAAATTTTTTCCCGAAAATTTTCCCTACAAAAATTTTGTCTAAAAACTTTCCCTCCAAAGCATTATACTAAATTTTTCTCTTAATGTTTACATAATACTTCATATCACAACAATCACCAATTGAGTTGCATCCCATGGTCAAGCCCTGAAAACCAACTTATCTAGACAACAATATGAATCTGCCACTCTCCATAGTCTGCTAGTCGTGCTGCAGGAGAAGTCCAACAATTGAGCACCAAACTATCTAACAATAATGAGGAGCCTTGGGAGCATGAGGAATAACGACTTGATCTCAACATAACTCCAACATAGACTGAAGATAATAGCAACTGAAGTATGTAATATTGTAAATTGTGTTTTTTGATTGATCGGTTTGGTAGTATATATACCTAGACTGGTGTATTGAACTATAACAAGCTATGTAGTCTGCGAAGAGTCATAGTAGAAAGTACTAGTAATCGATATAGATGAAAAATATATCAATGTAAAACTTTCCTGCGAATTTCACTGTGTCTAGATAGAAAATTTAATAATAAATCTACTCATTCCTATTAAAAAAAATTCTCTTAAAAATTTTGACCCTACTTTCTATTTAAAATTTTCCACACAAATTTTCCTTTAATACTTTCCTTCAAAAATGAAATAAAACTTTTATTTTAATTATTTAACATTAACTAGGTAATTAATTTAATTCTTACAATTTATATTTTATTTCTATCCCATATTTAACAAAAGTAAATCGAAACTTATAATCTTAGCTATATATTAATTTTTGTTAATTTTAATTTTAATCCCATATTAAAAAAACTTAAAGTAATTCCACTATATATTAAATTTCGTCATTTGTATTCCTCACACCACATCAAATATTGTAGAGCATTTGTTAAAAATCTTGGAGCAATTTATGGAGGAGCTATACATTTAGGGAGAGACTTTCACATTTAAAAGGTTTATTTCTTTCTATTTTTACCAATTAAAAAATAATTTGGGTAAAATATGTTGTTTAATTGTATTTTTGTTGTTATATATTTAACCCATATTTGTAGGATTTTATGAGAAAAAAAACCATATTTTTTAGGACTTTGAAATGGAATTTTTTTGTTTGTTAAATTCATTTTTTTTGTTTGTAATTTTTTTAATATTTTTCAAAGAAACCTTAAATTAAGAATGAAAAAAAAAGAAAACTAGAAGAAAAAAACAATAGTATTATTATTATTTGTTAAATTTGTTTATTTTTATTTTTATTATACTTTTGTAAAAACACCCTTAATTAAAAAAATGAAAAAAACAAAAAATTAAATAACAAAAATAATTAAAAATACAAAAATAATTATTAAAAATCTAAATTAAAAAATTAAAAAAATTAAAACTAAAATTGTAAAAAAAAAATATAAATAAAAAATATAAAAAATAGTTGTTGTTGTTTTTTTTTTTAAATGGGACCGAGGGTTTATGATTGACAACCTTTTTATGACTCTTCTCCTTTTCAACAAGAGTTCTAACCTCATTGTCATCAATAGCAACATCTTTTTCATCTTTAGCGTCCACATTTGGAATGGGCTTGACACTATCCAATGTCAAATGACATTAGGTGATTGTGAAGACATTATAAATCTCATTCCTAAAAGGGAATATTCCCTAGTTATTGCAACTATTCCTCATGGTTTCAATTTCTCAAACACAGGATATGATAGTGAGTCTTATTGTTATCAATCTTTCAATAAAGTGGTTATGGGATTCCAAGAAGTCACAACATTACCACTTTGGAGATTTGTGACGTTTAATTCAGACAAACAATTTGGATTGATATTATCAAGCTTCAAGGGCGAAGAAAACTCAAGGATGCAACTCACATGGTAACATCAGAAATTGTATGTTTATTGATTAATATTTAAAAAAATATTTATGTACAAGTTAATTGAATTTTTACTATTTCATGTTATAGGAAAAATCCAAATCTTATTAGTCCCAAAGATCAACCAATTATAAGTGATTGTGAGTTCATACATGTTGCATCTTAGACAAAAGATGATAGTTATAAACCTATTATTTTGAATCTAGTAGATGGAAAGAGTCATAGCCAAATACTAGTTCATGATGTTGTGGTAACAAACGTAACATATGAGGATAAAAATGCAAAAGGAGAGATCATTACATTTATCAAAATCCCCAAGCATTGATTAATTATCTTTTAGATTAATGTTCAAATGAAGGAGGTTGGGTTTTAGATTTTTTCTCAAGTGCAGGTAAGTTTTATGATATGAAATTAAACTTCAATTTTATTTATTCATTTTTTTAATGTTTTTATACTAATTTACTTAATTATTGCTTATGTACTTGATGATTATGTATAACACTAGCATGCTGTCTACAAAAAATAAGAAATTGCATAGCCATTGAAAAAGACGCACTATTAGGTAGTTTTATTCAACAAAGAATTAATGCTATTAAAGTTCTTCCAGATGAAATGCAAGAAGTTGGTTTGAGGAAATAATATTTTAATGAATTGCATGTGGCAAAAAAGACAAAGGAACATTAACCACCGTTAGATGTAATGAGTGGAAAGGGATACTTTGGGAGATTTGTGGACATCGAAGATCCAATAGGAGAGGAAAATGAGTAAATGGGAGCACGTAATACTATGGAAGAATATGATAATGAAACTCTTGAATATAATGAACATGAATTATATGATAATGTTGACTAGATTTAAGTTTTTCTTGAAAATCAAGCTCAATTTTGTGAACTATTCATAAGTTATACTTGTAATGTTTTGACTTTAAGATTTTATGATAAGAATAAGTATTCAATTATTGTTGTTATAGGTTTAATATTTTTATTATGTGATTTTTGTTTAATTTTTATGTGAATCATTATCTTTGGAAAAAAAACTTTGAATATTATTGTTTTTTGACATAAAATTCATTAAAAAATGCATTTTTTTAAAAACTTTTATGGTTCACTTTTTCCCATAAAAATCATATACTTTATTTTTCCCATAAAACTGTTAAGGATTTGTATTATTAAAAAAATATGGATTAAAAATACAAACCCTTTACATATTCCAATCTTCAATGTAGGTTTGAGATTGAGCACAAAGGATCAATCCAAACCCTCAAACGAGTTCTCCATGACACAAAAACTTCAGACTCTTTCAAACTAAAACTTTTCCAAAAAACCCCCAAAATACAAGCACATTTACATTCCATTTTTCACTACAATTTTATTTTGATCTAGTTTGAATTCTTGTTTTTCTTGGTGAAAAACCTTTTCCTTTCTTCCCAAATTGAATCCAAACCACATTTTTTGCAAATTTCGGTGGACCATTCTTTGAAAACTACATGATAATATTCTTTAAATCTTCCTCATCCACTTGATTTGCCCAAGAAATTTCCTTTTTGATGATATTTCTTATGATTTCTAGAGGAGATCCATTTTTTGCAAGGGTTTACTTCTTTTAGACTAGCCCTGCATCAATGAAATCCTTATTGGCGACCAAAGATTCCACATTGGCAAGATATTTTTCCTACTTAGATTCTATTGCTGCATATGTAATTTCTTTGATCATATGTTCTTCGTTATTGTCTTATGGTTATTTCTTGTCCTGGAGCTCTTCCCCTTTGAATACCATATGGTGATCACATTTGTTCTCCTTCCCACCATTTGGGCCTTTGGGATTTTTTTCGATCTTTGCTATTTTGAGAATGCTTGGGGAATTTTTTAATTACATGCCCTATTTCATAGCATGCTCTACACTAAAATGAAATATTTTCATTTTCAATATTTTGGACACAAACATAGTTTGAAGCCATCAAATTAATCTCCACAAGAGAACCATATTGAAGTCCATCTCCACACAAATGTAGACATAACTAGTCTTATTCAAATTTAAGCTTTTGTGATCCATATTTTGAATAAAAATATTTTTGGAAGAAATCACATCAGAAGAATTAGGTCGACGCGTTTCGAACCAACCTATGTGGTTCATCATTAGGACAAGATGAAGAATCAGATCATAGCTGTAGGTTAAATAAGGAGATGGGCCTTCTAACAGCTAAAAGGAAACAACTATAAAAATGACTATGTTTGACTGGGCGAGGAAAACCTAGAAAAATGAGAAGCCATTTTTAGTTAGTTAGATTGGAAAATTTTTTATTACTATTTTTATTTTATTATTATTATTATTGTTGTTGTTGCTGTTGTTTATTTATTTATAAGTAAACTAAGAGTCAAATAATAGATATTATTTTAATGGAATTTAAACTAATAGTCAAAGGGTAAAATAATAATTGCTAATAGGTATATTATCAATTAGATAGATTTTAACTAATCTAAAAACTAACATAGTGGTAAAATAAACATTTTTTATTATTAATATTTATTTATTTAATAAATAAACATTCTTTAATATTTATATTAATATGTATATTAACAAAAAAAACTAACATAGTGGTAAAATAAACATTTTTTTATTACTTATTTAATTTATAAACATTCTTTAATAAATAAATATATGTATTAAAACCATAAAAATGATAAATTTAAATATATTTAAATAAAACAAAAATTAAATATATATATATATATATATATATATATATATATATATATATATATATATATAGATATAGATATATACACGAAATATGAGAGAAATACCTTAACCTAAGGAGAAGGAGACCAAAAAAGCAGAAAGGGGAATGAGAAGAGTGAAATAGAAAAGGAATCAGACAAGATAGGGAAAGAATCTAGGAGGAAAGGGCAGGAACCCAACAACTACTAATCTTCCATCCGTCATCCCTATTAAGATTACTAGGCCTCTTCTCAATTTCTATGGCTTCCCTAAATTTACGGTGATGGAAATGAGAAACCTTCACAATGACCTTAGCCTCCTCAATGCAAATATGATGTTTTGTCTTCTTTGCGTGCTCTGCTAAGGCTGAAGAGCGAGTTCTATTGTGCTTAATATCAACAGTGTGCTCCTTAATCCTTTGATTAATAGACCTCCTCGTTTCACCAATGTAAGATGTTCCACAGGAACACGGGATGATATAAACACCTTTCATATCTTTCGGGTCCACTGGGTCCTTTATTGACTTTAAGGAACTCCTAATGGTGTTAAGGGGTCTAAAGGTTGAGGGAATATTATGCTTCTTAAGGATTCTCGCAATCCTGTCGGTCGTCCCTTGGATGAAGGGGAGGTGAACTCCAGAGATACGATCGCCAGGGTCTTTTTTAACTTTGGGACTCTTGTCAGCTTTGAGAAAAGCCTTAAGACCCTGTTGCCTACTATAACCATTATTGGCGAAAACCTTCAGGAGATGGGATTTCTCCTTGGGAAAATGGTCCCCATCAGAAACCCTCTTAGCACTAGTAGCTAAAGTGCAGAGAATGCCTAACTTCTGAGTAGGGAAATGATGGGAACTGGCATGAAGATATGCCTAAATAGTCTTGTAAATTTTTTATGTTTCAAGACAACGACGATAGAATTTTCCTAGTGCATTAATGGAGGAAAGTGATGTGTGATTCCAAAAATTGAAGGGAAGTTTCAAAAACCTTACCCAAACTGGCGTTGTGGAGATTGATGCTGTTACTAGGTCAAAAGTGGGAGTCCAGGGCTGCATGAAGAGGTCAACACTCCCCCAAAACCATGGCCCAACTTCACAGATGGCCTTATTTTCCTCAATATTATCAAAAACCATAGTGAAGAAACCCCATTCCATATGGTAAATATTCAACTCGTCCTTCAATGGGGGCTTCCATGTCCTAGAGATTCATTTATCCAGATCGACCAACCACAACCAGTACCCATTAAACCTACAAACCAAACCATTCTTGAAAAAATATTTTTCACAACATAAAGCTTCCTCATCCATAGGAACATTGCGGGAAGAAATTTATTGTACCACCATAAGACCAGAACCAAATTTCATCAAAGAGCTGTATGAAATCGAAGAAGAGCTAGTTTGACAGGCAACCATACCTACAAAAGAAATTTTTTTTTCACCAAATCACAAGGATTCACCATTGAGCAATCTGCATAAAATCCATGCAAACAAAGAAAATATTGAATGACTAGGGTGAAACCATAACTTCCACATGGGTTTCCACTGCTCCTTACATCTCTCCTATTTTTTTATTATATCTATATTTAAAAAGTGTATTTTTTTTGTCAAAATTTTAAAATTATTTATTTTTTATTGAGAATTATTTGATGTATATTGAAATATTAATTAACAATACATAAATATAAAGAAATCCTAGCTTCAAAATATTGACCTTTTTTCTTTTTTAGCTTTGAAAGAAATTGAAAATTTCGTTACAAAAAAAATTGGAAAGGAAAACAACAAAACAAAAACTTGAAAAACACTTAAAAAACAAACATCTTAGGAAAGAAAACAAAGTAGAAGAAGAAGGTTTCTTGAAAAATTGTTAAATAATAAAATTTTTAAGGAATTTATCCATATTTAATGCATAAGAAAAATTAAAGTGTCAAAAATAAGTTGCCCCAAAAAAGGGGTTGATGCTGCATCAACACTTTTCAAAATCAACATGAAAACCACTAACATTTTTTTCTTCTTTCCATTTTTAATACATTATAAAATTTAAAGTGTCAAAAACACGCTTAAAAAAGGTTGGTGCTGCATCAACACTTTTCAGAATCGGCATGAAAATCAAGATTTGTTGCGAACTCTAATAAAATGAGAAATTTGTATAGTTCTCGTTAAGTTAATAACTTTGTTTAAAGAGCACAAGACCTCAACAATTAGATCTGATACTAATGATCCATACTAGACACGTTATTGATAGTTTCCAATTCCATCTTAAAAAGAAATAGGAAAGATATCAATGAAAGGGAGATCAGCATTACTCCAACTCCTTATCATCCTGTAGAATGTGTACTATTAACAAACATTATCCAAACCCTAGTGGAAATATATTTATCTTTAGGTTGCATCATTTTTTGTGCTTGAAGAGAAGGATATTGACCTAGTTAATTTAATTGAGAGTAAGGACAAAATTTCCCATGTCATATACTTGGTAGATTTTGTTGGATCAATTATGGTATATAGAAAATTGGTTATCTAAATGATATTTGATATTCTCTTTAAAAAATGGCATTTTTTCATAAGCCATAGCTAGTTAGATTTCTCCTCCCAACTTAGCTCTTATGACCTGTTGACCGAAAAAATTGTCTAGGCCTATGGAGATAGAAACTTCATTGGAAAAGTTCTAAATAAGTTTTTTAACACTCTTTCTTCTATATCGAATGCTTAGTCATGTATTCCTCCCCACACACTTTATTTTTCACATTTAACCTCCACATATTTCTCTTTCACACACCATCTTTGCACACCCACTTTCACATACCATACCTCTGCATATACTCATGGGGCTACACAACATGATAATTTGCACAATTAACTCATCCACACTTGGCGTCCATACTTAACATTAATTTTAGATATCACATGTTAGAAAGTCACTCACCACCTTTACTCTCATGTTCCTCCTTTTGCTTGTTTCTAGGTCACTTAAAGGATCAATACAAAAAATTATCTCCAGGTAAAGGCGACATGATGGAAGTCATACTTCAGAATTTTCTCTCCATAACCCCTCATAAAGCACGATAATGAGTTAGTAAATTCTACTTATTATTTTTCTTTGTCCAACAAAATGGCATGAGATGAGATGACATATTAGTAATTTCATCAAATAACGAGGCTTTAATAGCTAAGACTCATTAAATGGATTTATTGATTAAATCATATATTGATCAGCACAAAAAACAAATGGCTGCTAGAAGGAAGAAAGTGTCAGTTTACAATGACACATTCAATTCGTTCGCTCACTTAGAACAAGAATTTCATTAGTGAATTGTGTATCAATGTTATTTGAACTTGGCCCTAGATGAGAAGATAAATGAAAACATTTGAATCCCTAGACTAGAAAATGTTGCATGTGTCCCTAAACTTTCAATTTCAAAGAAATAGTTTATTTAAGTGCACAACATTTTGAACCAAAATCTAGAATTATCAAACTTGGAGTGAATATGAACACAATCACTCTAACTCCAAAGCATTTAGAAAGCTCCTCAAGCTTCTGAAACCCACGAAGTTACTCAAGTTATCAGAAGCTGATACTTTCTTTAACTCTCAAGTAGGTAGAATGAACATTAGTCATGAGTTCATGCAGTCTTCTTACAAGTTAAATCTAATATTTCTTTCCTAGATATTTCAATATTTGTCAACCCATTTAGATATTTCTCTTGGAATTTTTTTTGGAATAATGGGACAAGAAAATAATTCAAATGTCCCTAAGTTAGTTCTTTATGCATTATATTATTCCTTCAAAAGAGATGCTCTTTTCAATTGGGAAAACCTCTTTGCTAGTGAATTGTCCTTCCATCTAACCAATCATTGCAAAAATCACAATTTTTTTTTCATGAAAACCTATTTTTCCATATCCATGGTCTTGTATCATACAGTCCATGGTGTACCCCATAAGAATAATTTGAATATGGAATTAGAATCGACACAATTATGGTACTCGTTGTTATGGAAGAATAAGGCCCCATTTCATTTTTGTTAGGTGCAAGCTCTTTTGTTATAAAAGTTAATTATTTAGTGACTATGTGAGAACCCAACATACTCTCAAATGAATTACATGATTTCCTCTGAGGAAAAGGGATACATGAAGAAAGGGAAGACAATCTAGTTCACATCTACAGTTTCCAGGAGAAATCCATGTTGCTTCCAAAGTTTGTATTGGACATGTATTTCATTGCTAAAGTAAGCAGGCAATATCATTCATGATTAACTCTTTTTGAAAGAAAGAGAAAAAAGAAATTTATTTCTTTTCCTTTTACCATGGGAGAAGTAACTATGAGAAACATGGCTCACCTAGTGGAAATTTGTAATTCATTAAATCTTTTCAATTTAACTGAAACAAAGGAAATTCAAGGATTTGACCTAGAGGGTATTTTTTCAAGGCATGTCACCATAGTCAGATATGGAAAATTATTTAAGAGAAATTTCTGAATAAAGTGGAGAAAGTCATATAGACCGATCAAGAGAAAGAGAAACACCTACTCCTATTGAAGAAGTTATTGAAGAAACCAATGTTACCGTGGGAGGAAAAAAAACAAATAAAAGAGGTGGAAAGTAAACAAAAAATTCTTCGACTTCAACACCTCAGGCTCACCTGAGTTCTTCATTAAGTCGCAAAAGGAAGGGCACCAATGTGGCTAGAGGAAGGAGTAATGATAGGCCCTATGGTGGAGGAGACAAAGATTAACCACCTCCCAATGTGATATTATAAATATCATGTTGACTCATGTATGAGTCACCCTTATAAAAATGTGCAATCCATTGCAACCTAACTCTCTTCCAGAAAATTTGAAAAAAAAAAAACCACAAGTAGGTAGGGTCCCCAGGAGAAATGAGGATATAAATTCTAATAGATTTTAAATTTCACGATTATGGATGTTAGCCTATGCAGTGATTCATGATACTCATTACAAACATTTGGTGAAATGAAACTCATGTTTTGATATGTTGGTTTATTGTTGATTTCATTTGAAAGATTCACTCAATTGACGCATGGGAACAATTATCTCAACACCCCCCCTTTACTTGTTATGAATGCACACAAGTATTTTGCTTTGGTATATTAACTCTTGACACATCTCACCTTGTCATGATTTATTTCTCTACTGACCTATATTAAAATGTTATATGTATGAAGCAACCTAGATTGAATGATATGATGTGTTTATATTACCTGATATGAGTCTTACTTCATTGTTATCATCAAGCCATGACAATTGTGGCAAAGGTTTGAGGCATAAATATTATCAAGACACAATAGTGTTCATTTGCTAAAGATTTGGGGCATAAACATGGTTTTTGGCATAGTAAGTTACCACATGGTAAAATATTTGAATAACATAATGTTTTGGGTGACAAAATGTTTTGGTTGGCATATGTTATATATGTTGAAACACCATTTTAATGTTTGATCTCACATTGTGGCATGGTGGGACGTGAACTTGAAATATGGTATGGCACTGGTAAAGTTTTTACAATAAATATTTTGGGTGATTAATGAGATGCCTTGGGATGCATGCCCCACTTACCATGGGTGGCTAGCCTTGAAGATAGGATTTCAACCCACTCCAAAATTCATTCTTTTGTTTGAGATTCTCTTTCACTTGGTTGATTTACCCTATAGCCCAATTCAAATGCTAATTTATAAGAAGAACACACCGCAAGAGCTTGTGGTTACAATATCAATAACAATTTTGAGTCCCTAAACTAACAATATAAAGCTTCATCGGTATAGGTATGCCAATTTTCGAGGAACTCCACTTGCATGGATAGCTTATTGAATCATTTAATTACATGGCTATGTCTATGTATCAATTATGGGTTAATTCCCTCACTTTGTTTTCATTTTTTTTTTCTCATTTCCCTCTCCAATGCTTTGTTAGACCACTCTACTTGTAATTTTTGTGCACTTTTTTAAAGAAAAGAATGTAAAGTTTATATATCCCAAAAGGGTGACCTCGTGGCATTATCCATTAAAAATGATACATTTGACATCCCTTCCAAGTCCATAACGCACCCTTTTTTATTTTATCTTTTACTTTTGAGAAATATGAATGTGGCTGAAGGTTTTTTATATGTCATTGAATCCCAACCCTTGATTCTATACCACATATCCACTCCCTTATTGACTGCTTCATCTTTCTATGAAAAATTCCATATACCCCAATCCCTGTTTCATCCAATCTCTTTGTTTCAACCTACAATCCATTTGTACATGTTCCATAGATCAAAATTTAAAATGCACCCACTGTGGTGAATATATCACTATTGAGTTTTCTTGCGGGTCAAATTTCAACGACTCTACATAAGTTATGGGTTTAAAGAGCTTTGTTTCATAATGAAGCGACTCATATGTCATGTTTCAACCATCCTTTGGCTTCTCTCTGCCATGAATTTCATTATGTATATTATAGTTTGCTTTTGTTGCATGAGGGTTTTCTTCTTGAAGACAAAACAAATTGCATGGGCAAGAAACTTACCCTATGAACTACCATGCAAATAATTTTCTTTATTATGCCACCCCATTATAAAATATACCAATTGATTAGATTAAATATACATGAAATAAATTTACATAGTTTCTTTATTCAACACATTGTATTGTGAATATTCAAGCCTTTGGCTCGAATGCACCAACCAATACAAGTATTTGAATGAAGTTGCCTTACAACTTGTGGCTGTAACAATGTCTCATTGTTGTTTATTGTTTGAATACTCCCCCGTGGATTTCTAGTTACATTTATTGAGCACATTAAAGGAGCTTGGAAATTCCATCTTACAATTTCAGAAATGTTATAAAAATAAGTGGACTATATACAATTTTTTCTACTCCGCTGCATGTTGTTGCCTCAGAAATCATAATCGTACATTCCTCTCCATCTCATGCCACCATGTATCACTTTTTTTATGCCCCATTATTACAAAATTAAAGAGTTCTTATCAAAGGATGGAACATTGGTAAGTTATAGGTCTTTTTCACCCATAATCATGTCTTGGGATTACAACAACCCATTGACTCATGCAACCTGGTTACAACCGTCATATTTGTTTTTACTGTTCACATGCAAATTATAATAGTGAATTTAAAGTTATATATTCTTTGTAGTTGTTCATGTACTATTGCAATCTTTTTAGCTATATCTTTCATTTACATACAAATAACAATCAATAAATCAATCCATCTTGATGCCTGCGCATGAGCAATACACACTTGTTACAATTTTTTATGTGTGTTTCAAGTACTCAAGTTGTTACATTAGGTAAAAGCTATGTAAGTGATTGTTTAATTTATTTAGTTATCATGATATTTGAGATATATTATATCATGCCAATATATTAAATTCTCTACCATATATGAGTTTCTTCGAAAGGGGTTCCAAAGGGAACAAGAGGGGATAAGGAAGAAGAACACATGTGCCGTGGCATAATAACAAAAACAAAAGAATACCTTTTTTCTATTCATTTTGATGTTGAATCAGATGAGTTCAACTAGTTGAATCAAACTATCCACCTATACCTAGGAAGAATTCCCTCTACTACTCATGTGTCACATAATTCCCTTCAGTCACATCCAAACATCATTTAGATTCCCGAGCCTCATCCACGCCCATAGAAACAAAACCAACTCCACAATGGATGAGAATGTAATCCTATCAAACCAACCCGTGGGATTTCTAACTGGCCATCTACTTCCCATCATAAAATTCCACCACTTGGCATTGTCTGTCAAATTCCATATACTATGTGACATGCTATCATTCTCCTACACAACAACCTTTGATATTTCCTACACAAACAGAGAGATGAAATCTACATATGAATATCTTATATGTGCTCTCTTCCATTGAACCCACCTCAACCCATTCCTACACCAACACTCCCAAAATTGATGATGAAGGAAGAATATAAATCTCCTTCCTAGACTTGCATCTTGAGGTACATGAAGGAAATATGAGTGTTGAGAAGAAACATGTCATGGGTTCATATATGCATCTAGAGTTATCTTGATTATGACTTTAATTCGGTTTTATATTTATTTTCTTTTCAAAGCTCGGCACAAACATATATTATGGAAGCAATCTCATTTTTTTTATATATCTTTTTGAATATGAACATATGGGAGGCACGAGGATGATTTTATGCATGCATTTTTAATAAGGTTTTTTTTTATTATGCTTTATGTTCATGTCACGTGTACGATGATGGATGAAGCATTTATATTTTATGATTGAGGGAGTCACAAAGTGATGTTTATTGATAATAAATGGATATGAGGTTAGTGGGACCCCACCTACTAAAAAATAAAAAAAATATTTGAAATTTCCTTGAAATGGCCCTCGTCTCCCGAAGCTAAAAGAAAAGTTTAATTAGGTGAATTGAGATAAATTTAAAAGTAGTTACTTTCTAACTAACCAAAAGTGGTAACAAAAAGAGTGAGAGGTAAGAAGAAAATGGGATTGGAAAAAGTGAAGAAAGGTATGCTATAGTTTTGAGTTGTCATTTTTCTTATTATACTTCCCTTTTATTAGTTAAGAAGCCTAATTATTTTGTTGACAACATAAATTTCTTGAGGAGTGACAAGGAAGGAGTGATCTCATAGTTTATATTTTGTTCTTACGAGGTTGTTTTAGTTTTCCTGCAACTTCTTATGCCGTTATATATTCTAATTAAAGTTTTAGTGCTAACTAGTGCATCTTTTGCATAGTTTTGGATGTAACAATATTATTAAAGGGGTACAAGATATAAACTTTTATTATCATTTTCATGGAACTTAGTTGCCTTTATATGGACATAGAACCTATTTGGCTTCTTAAGTCATTTATGGTCTAAAAGTTTGTAGCAATTTGAAGAAACAGTTGGCTATATACTCTTAATTTTTAAAATAGAAATCAAACTTTTTGGCCATTTTATGCTCAACACATACCTCTTTATCTTTTATGTATAATTCTCAAAAACACTAAGAAAATTGTCATATTTTATTATACATGCATGGTCCTTTTTTTCCAGTGACGTATACTATTAAATATGCCTACAAATCCTATCATTTTACTATATAAAGAATAAGCCCTTTTCAAATTTTATGTTGTAAAGCAATGCTTTTGTATAACAATTTATTTTCAAAGTTTGCTTCCTTCTTGTACATTTTTGTATTTTGTAACATATATGAATGAAGGTGGGTATGTGTATAGAAAACCATACTCAATTCCCATTATCTCACTTAGCCCTATGATATTTAAAAATGTTGCAGACGAAGCATTGAAACTTCACCAGTCAAAAATTTGTTGGCGACCATACTGGGGAACAATTATTCTTTCCCTAGTGTTTTAGTGCCATTTTTTAGATTATCATAACTTTTGATATCCATCAAAGCCTCTGTTATTGGATGAATGATCAAATAATAGTAACACATCCTTTGTTTGATTTTATTCTTGAAAACACCAATTTTCTTGTTGAATTTGAGCGTTGTTGAGATGTCATAGTCCAAGAGATAAAATTAGAAGAATGAAGAGAAGTCCTAGAGAGGATAATTCCTAGCCATATCACTCATATTTAGTTGGATTATGTATGATGAGCCCCATTATTATAGAAAAATTATAGCCAAAGTCCTAAATTTTAACCCGTAGACAAAATTGGAAGACAAGTTCATTCTTATTGCAACTCAAGATGGAATAAAATTCTATCAAGACCTTACCTACTCATAAATAAAAAATTCTCCCTCTAGAAGAATAATGGCTAGAACAAAACCAAATTCCTCTTCAGATCAATCCTCATTAACTACTTCATCATTTTCCCAAATTGGAAACCTTTATTCTTGTTTTAATTCTATTCAATCTACTACTAACCCTAGAAAGGTTATAAAAAAGTATAGACTGTTTCAATTTGAAGAAGATGCCAATATCACTCCTTGGAATGCTTTATCTCCATTAAATTTGACATCGGCTAACACGCCCCTTCCAAAATTAAAATATCACTTGCAAAAATTCTCAATTGATGGTACCATTATGAAAAATGGACATTTCATTTCCTTTTCTAACACCTGCCATAACATTGGTGCAAATGATAATGATACATGCATGTGATTATTTGTTAACTCCTTAGAAGGTAAAGAGATAACCAATTTCTTGGAGTTTCCTCCAAAATAATTTTATACCTAAGATTAACTCTGCTATTGGTTCAAGTCCACCTATGGTCAACCTCAAATCTTCGTGGACCTACTTTGGGAGTATAACAATGTCACTTACCCCAAGGGTGAAACCATCAAGTCTCTTAATCTTTGTTTGACCAAGTTGTACAATAATATTTTGGAAGTTATCAGTCGACATAATCAAGAAACTATGATGCATTATTACAATGCATTACCTCATTATTTCCATAGGTTAGAAAATAAGAGCATAGATAGTCTTGGATCTACTTTTCAGATATGAATCAAATACGAAGAATAGTTATATAGAATTCGCCTTCCTATAGAAAAAACAAGAAATCATGTTGACATCTCTTTCATACTCCAAATCATCTGAGACATGAGAAACCACATGATATATTTTGAAAATAAATAATAACTAAACCACATTCCAAGAGATAAACCTTGGTTCTCATGAGGAATACAACTCAAACTTTCCAACTATTTGCACTTCTCTCTCATCCGTGGTACAATTTCTACAAATATTAGTATGAGGAAAATACATGCGAACATAAAAAATGGACGAGAGATAATATTTGGTCAAATGAAGCATTATACTATAACTACTGTAGATTAGGTAGTATATGAATATGTCATGATGGAAGAAATAAGGAGTGCTAATAGAAGAAGGAATGCCAATGTCACATGTCTAACCCCTTCTGTCACCTCGAAGGATGGGGCATATGAATTTTTTTCTTCTTCTTCTTCCTCTCATTCCTTTCCATTCACCTAGGTTCTTAGCCTATATAACCATTTACGGGATGAACTCTTTTCACTAATGACTCTATGCCATCGGTCTCATTTATACGCGAAACGATCATAGACTAGACACAAGACGCCCGACACTTTTTTGTTCCCTTCATTATTCCACCGAGCCCATAGTTTACAATCTTCACGAAATGAACAAGGGTCAAGCTTAACCTATAACCCCTTTCATCTTGACACAATCCTTCATGCATCCACTATTACCTACCAAGGTCAATCTCCCGGGCTACTTGTCTTGTGGGCTTTTCCCCCTTGTACTCTGATCGGTGCTGTCTGCCAACACGATTATCCTCCCTATCCTAGCATTGCCAACCTAGTAGTATCCAAAGCTATGCATTTGGTTAGCCTTTAGCCTATCTTCTCTAGGCTTACCTAGATAATGGGCCCCCATTCCATCTCCTCATTTTCCTAATCGCTTATCCACCACATGCTTCCACCACCATCGGTCCACGACATCCTAAAAACCTGCTTGCGAAGCTTCTTTATTATTCCTGGTAATGGAGTTGGGCTAATTTTGTCGTGGGCCCATTGCTTCCCAATACTATGTTTGAATGGATTTCCTATGTGATAAGCCAACATCATCCCGTTAAGTCCCTCCCGATGCACTCTCAATGGCACCACTTACCAACTGCTGAGACTTTTATACTGGGCTTACGTGGAAAGTTGGGATGTATGACCTCTCTTCCCACTGGCTAGTCCTCCCACTCATATTTTCCATTTTAGCCAATCTTGCGAGTGTATGGCCACATGGCATAACCAACGTCATATCACCGAGCCTTACTCGACGCGTTAAACTCTTTAGCAATAAAAATTCTCCTGGTGAACTTGAGCAGGTTGACGTGGTATATGACAAGTCCTTGACCAATGGTGTTACCACAACATAACATACCCTACCACGTACACCTCTGACATCCTCCTGCTAGGCCTTGCTTGATGTTTTCCATTAAATCCTCTTCTCATCCTTCTGGGCTAGGTGTCTGGCCTTATGTGGGTTGTGGGCTAACCCACCAGCTAATAGTAACACTGTCGGGTACCAATCATCCTACCGCGTCATCCTGACACTTTAATTCTAGCTCTCTCTCATTGTGCCTTTAGAGATTTTCATAGAATAAGCTTTCGAGATCTTACCTCCGGGCCACATCAATTACCTCACGACCAATAATGTACTGCCACCTATCCATATGGGAGTCCTAAATTTTGGCTCTCAGCTCTCCAACTAAATTCCAACTCACATTTAGTTACGAGGTTCGAAAATTCCGACCTCCTAGGACTTTCGACATCAGTTTCTATTACGAGATCCATTTGGTGATGATCCCTGGTCCATCAAGTGACAAAATTCTCAACGACTAATTAAATTACCTTCTAAGAATTGAATCTTGCGAGATTCCCCACATCATTCTCCTTTCGTTTAATCACGGGGATTTCGGGTTGGCTTGTTAGTCAGATCATCTAGATGACATCATACCAAATGTTCATAGTATCAAAAAACCAACCCTTCTGAGTTTTCTTCCAGCCACGTTTAGGGTTCAGATTCAGTGAAGGGATAAGGTTCCCTGATCCTCCTTCTTAAGTACAGGACTCCGTCCCTTCGCGCTTTGACCAATCTCATTTTGACCTCGGCCATGGCTCGACTAGAGGACCTCGGTCATTCTTAATGTAATATAATTAGAATAGGATCTCTATGATCGCTCCACATAGAGACTCTATCGCTACACAAGCATTCTCCAAATAAAGTTGTGGCTCTATATTAGAGGTTAGGTAGACCTCCAGATCTTCTTCGCTGAAACTTTGATGCTCTACTAGTGATTATCTAATGGATTTCATGGTGTTACCTGTCTTGAGATTGGGTGTTAGATGCGCTAAGAGGGTTCTATCCCATGGGCCCTCCCTTCCCTCAGGTAGGGAATTCCTCACATAGTGACATAGGTGATCATGCACCCATTTCCTACCATGAGCTTGGCACAGGCTTCCGAGAAGGTTCCACTTCACCTGCCACACACCGACAATTCTAGAATCCATGTTGGCCATGTAGGTGGATTCTTAGCGTTGTTCAAAGGTTTCCGAGGCATTTGGTTACTTGCAAGGACCCGTGGCCCCTAATAATAGAGTCCCTATGGTGGGAATGGAGGCTGATGCAACTAAAAGGTTGGAGGCCAAATGGTTAAGGGTGTCGGGTTCAACTGGACCCGAGGAAACTACCCCTAGCAATCATACACTAACATCCTACCAGAACAATGAATCATAAGAAAATTCATCAAATGTATACATTGTACAACTATGGCCAATATAGGTTCTTACATGTAAATTGCACATTAATAAAAAGGGTCTCAGAACCCACTTCTTTTAATGGTTTCATTCGAACTGGTTTTGACCTAAAATATATCATTAAGTTCATTCAATTTCACTACTGTATTATTCCTGGGCACAATTAAGCATTTTATTCAGAGTAAGAGTCTGTTTTAGCTCTGTAGCTTAGGCATTATTATTATGGGGTTCTTTTCACATCTTAACATTAGATAATCTGTGGTTTCCAATAATTAATCTATTAAATATATTTTCTTTCTAGTTCAAGCACCAACACACATGTACATATATACATATCTTCAACATACAAGTAAGGTTAGTGTCCCTTCACCGTTGCAACATAGGTATATGCACAACGACACAATGGTAGTCCTTGTTTTCCATATCCATTACAAACAACAATACAACATAGTCCATTAAATGCAATCAATATTAAAAAATACTTATCTTTAAGTCTGCAAGGAAATTGAGTTTGGGACTATGACTCTCCACCCAATCATAGGCAACTACAACCACTGTTACTTGCAGCTGCCACTCCTAAGCCAGATTCTAGAGTATGAGGGGGAAACAATTTCTTCTGGGACCACACACAAGCTACTAGTTAAGTCAGAGACTCTAAAGGACCTCCTGCCTCAATCCCAACGACGGTTTACTTCCTTCTTTCTTGTACATGAGTTCATAGGTTCCAATCCTCACCCCCAAGTGTACATACAATGATTCACCCCATCCTAAGGAGTCCAAAATCTACTGTATCAATTAAGGGATTAACCAAAGACTATGATCAAGCTTGTCTCTATTTCGACTTCAGGATGGTCTCCTCCCAAGATATTGTTGGCATTATGAGACAAGTGTTGTCCTTGATGGCAAATCACATAGATGATAAATTATAGTGCAGCAAAGTTATTTTCAAGTTCACGCACTTTCATGCAAAGAAAAGTTTCTTTCATGTAGAGAAAAGTTCACGCACTTTCATGCAGAGAAAAGTTTCTTTCATGTAGAGAAAAGTTCACACACTTTCATGCAGAGAAAAGTTTCTTTCATGTAGAGAAAAGTTCACGCACTTTCATGCAGAGAAAAGTTTCTTTCATGTAGAGAAAAGTTCACGCACTTTCATGCAGAGAAAAGTTCCTTTCATGAAGAGAAAAGTTCACTCACTTTCATGCAGAGAAAAGTTCCTTTCATGCAGAGAAAAGTTCACGCACTTTCATGGTTGGCTCATGGTATTAGTTCGACAGTTTTTGATCCTATGGTTTTGGTCCGTGGTATTGCATCCAAAATTGTTGATCCCAAGTATTGGGTCCATGGTATTGAATTGTTATGGTTTTTGGTCCGTGGTATTGTGAAAGGCCTAAGGCTATAAAAGAGTAAGGAGATCATTTGGCAAGGCATCTTCTGAATAATTGAATATCTGATAAAGTGCTAGATCTGGAATACGGTGATTGGGTTATGGTGCAGATCTAGATCTGAATAAAGAAGGAACCTGAGTGCAAGGAGAAGGAGAAGTTCTATTGATGGGTCAAAATCTTAAGGCTGGAATAGTGGTATCTCTATAAGATTTTGATCTGTGATACGTGGCACACGCTTGATCTATAAATGTGATAATCTGGGTTAACTAATATCTGAATGTTTGAAAGAATGAATTTATAGATCTGTACGCAGGTTTCTGTTGGTGAAGTTGCAGACTTTACTTGAAATATGTTTTAGCTGTTTTTATCTATTACTGCGGTGTTCAAGGTTCTGATTTGATATCTGGTTGCTGTGTGCTGAGAAAGTATTAATTCAGTTTATGCACAAGGAAGTTGGTTGATTGCAGATCTATTTGATACTTGATGGATCGGGATCTTAAGGATTGTAATGTTTATCATTATCTGGTTTGATAGACTAGATCTGAATTATTGACGTATGTTTTATGAATGGTATGATCTGGGTATGTCTGATGTATGGAACAGCTGCAAATTTATAAGGAAATATTTGCAGATCTGTATGCGGGTTGGCTTTGGTGAAAGCATTGATTCAGTATTGGGTAATTCAGAGATTCAATGAGTGCATTTTAAAAATATGTACTATGTAAAAAAAAATCGCTCTTCTGCTGGTAAAAAAATGATGCAGGAGGTTGACGAAAATGAGGTGGTAGTCTCTAATTCGATTACTGGTTAACTTTGTAACCTAAACAACAAAGCTGCATCTTTACTCAATTCGCGGACCTATGGGTTATGGGCCCTCAACATTTTATTAATTTATTTATCATAGCCAGAATGAACACGATTTCTTTAATGTTTATGACTGGAACTGAAATAAATTTAATCTCCTTAACGATCATTTAGCATCCGCTAGAAATGTTAATCTATACGCATGTTGTGATGTGATTATTGTCCAATCAATCAACCAACGAACGTTCGTGATGGCCAGAACTCAACGAGGTTTTAATCTTGTTGTATAAAACCTTATTGCATCCGAAATTTAAATTAACTCACATGCATCTTCCGACGCGATATGTGTCTGATTACCCATTAAACGGATGGTCTGATCACTCTGAACCTTAAACTCTTTTTAATGATTTTATTGGGTCTGCTAGCCGAGGTAACTTGCTTGCAAGTTCCCACGCGATCACCATGGATCTTCTTAAATCCAGTTATGTATGTGGATTTTCCCCCTGAGGGTCCTGCTTATCTAACCAATCACTGTCGATCCCTCATTGACTTCTCCTTTTATCAAGCGCTTCAATCCGCACCGTTGATCTCACTTCTCCAGATCCAATGGATATCGCGTTGTCTTCTCACTAACTAACCCAAACAATCTCAACCGTTAATGTGACCCGTCCATTCGAACGGGTTTCGCACAATCTCGCATGAAATCTTGCACGATCGATATCAGGTCGAGAGCATGTGAGAAAAGTGGTTTTCCCATGCTATGTGTCGCTCGCTAAGGTTAATCGTGTGAATTTTAGGAATATCGTTTACAACCTTTAGGGTGCGCAAGATACCGCTTCCCACTTAGCAATACCACCCATGTGCTTAATTCATATTTTTAATAAAGGTGCTTAAGAAAAGGTTTAGCACTTAAACTCAGTATTAACACTCAACACTAATTGACTGTGATTTATAAATAAAATGTATGAACAGAGAAAAATACCTCGCATAACTAGTCGAACGTCTGCAGCAGTTGCCAGAGAGGGGCAGTAGTTGCGAGAGAGGGGAAACCCTACAGAAAGGTTATCATGTTCTTGAGAGTGGCACACCTATGGAGTGGTTACAAGAGGTCAGTTCTACAAAATAGGCAGAACATAGGCAGAAGGGAGTTATAGAGCATAGAGGGAAGCCAAAAATGACGTTGGTTCTGCTACCAAGTCAGACTAGGAGGTAAATCCTTTAATGTAATCGTATTATTCATTCAGGTTGTTCATTATTATATACAAGAGGGAGTGACTGTTCAGGTCATGTTCCGATGACTCTCCATTTTCTCTATTATTTATTTACACTAAATACAGTTTTTCACCCAATCCCTATGATTAAGTGTCAATAAAAACTTCATTTATCTATCAAAAATATTTTTTCATTAGCCCATGGGGCTTTGAATTGACGATGAATGGGTATACTATTAAGCCACTCCTCGCGATAGGTCACTGGTTCAAATCCCCGTGGGTGCTTAGGTAAAAAAAAAAAAAAAAAACTCATTTAAATCTCATCAATTTATTCTATATAAATTTCTTAAAAAAATATAATTCTATATTTTTAATGTTAAAATATAGGCATAAGGTTTTTTACCCATAAGTAACTAATTAATGTATATTATTCCTAGATCTTTACATTTTTTTTATAAAATATTATAAAGTTTCTATAGATACTCCACCCATCATAAAGATACTAAGAAATATGCATTCTCAAATCCTTAAAAAATTCCTTCCAAGATGTCTAAATCTAATCTTAATAAAAAATATATTAAATTTTTCTTAATAATTCATTATAATATAAATAAAATACCCTAAATCTTTTTCTACAACATCTACATCCCTCAATTAAAAAATAAGTATTTTCCTTTATCCCAAATCCCTATAAGAATCTCTTCCACGATTTCTATATCCTTACTTCAGTTTAAAAATACCTCTATTTTGACCTTTTTTATTTGAACAGTTGTAAAATCCGGTGCTAAGATGATAAAGATATTGGTCTAATATAGAGAAACCGGCTTTAAAATATCTTTTTAATGTAATTATAAACCTTATTATGAATGGTAGCTTAGATATCTGCAATTAAAAGCCTTATGATTAATGGTAGCCGTGGAAACTGTTCTCCATCAATGATTGCTTGTACCCTGCTAGTTGTTCTTTATATAGTCCATGATGGCCGAGCCATAAAATCCATCTTTCTCATGCCACTAATCTGCATAAGGAGGTGTGCGATCGAGTGATGGACGATCGCAATGCCAAAAAAAGGCTTCACTTTCTGATGTTTCCATGGTTGGAGCAGGGTCACATAAATACTTTCTTAGAGTTCTGAAAGGATCTGGCAATGCGTGGCCATAAAGTCTCCTTCGTCTCCAAGCCTGTCAGCATTTCGATAATCAGTCCGTCGGTTGGCTAGATGCCTGGAAGGATGAGTGCCGGCAACCGTGAAATCCTGCTATGCAGATGAATATACGTATATTCGTTATCTACACATGGTTCAAAATTGAAGTGGTTCAAAATTATTTTTATGTGCAAAATAAATTCAGAGGGAAAAGAATTGTTAAATTTCAAAGAAAATATCGTAGGCTATTTGCCAAATTCGAAATCAGAACATCGTAGATTTTTTTTTGATTGAAAGAGGAATTTTTTCATCGTCAAATTGGAAATGAAAAACATCGTAGATTTTTTCAATGGAAAGAAGAAATTTTTCATGATATAATTTTTCAATTGAAAGAGGAAATTTTTCATAATATATTATATTGGTTAGTTCATGTTTTGTTTTATTTTTCTGTATATTATTGACAATTAAAAAAGTAAGAATATTGTTATTGATAAAGGAATTATTGTAAACGTTTTGGAGCCCATTAACCTGGTCTTGGGTGGCTATCTTACTTATGTGGATTTTTTTATTAATAAATTATTTTAATCCCAGAGACTTGAATATATATATATATAAAATTTCCTCTCTACTATGATAATTAAAGAAAATAAATATTTTTATTTTTATAGAGTGTAAGTTTATTTATATGAAGGTCATGTATTTATGTATCATTTATTTATTGAAATTGCATCTTATTTGTAGGCATTGAAGATTAAAAAAAAAAAAAACTATGGATGTTGTGAATTCTTGCTATTAAGAGAAGAGAAACAATTCCAATTTGAATGAGATTCTCATCTTCTTGTTACTAGGATTTAACAATATCTACAAATTTTCCATGCATCTAAAAATTCCAATTAGAATTAGCTCCACATAGTTGTGTTGCTTGGATTTACAAATGATACCTACCAATCTTCCATGACTCTACTTGTGGATGTTCTTTCTACCTACTCTACTTGCTTATATTCACTACCTTCTTTTCTTGCTTGCATTCACTTCCTACTCCACTTGATTCGAGTTATGAATAGTACATGCATTTCTCAATGTTGATCCATCATAATGCACATATGCACCAATCATTATGCTTATAATTCTTATGTCAAAGCATTTTAGTATTGATTCAATTTTTATTTTTATTTTTTTGCATATGGTATTTTGCATCATAATACACATAGGCACCCACCATTATGCTTATAATTCTTGTGTCAAAACATTCTAGTATGATATATTTCCTTTATAGAAATTTGTGTTTTTGCAGGTTTTGAATAGTACAATGAAGTGTCATGTAAAATAGTACTATATTTTCATTGCCTTTAAAAAGATAAATAGTTGGACCAATTACCCTCTAAGAAAGAAAAAAGAACAATATCATTGTACAATAGTATTCTTATATTTAAAAATGACATCTAAGAGATAAAAGACTAAATTTTTGTATTGAATTCTCTCCATATGATTCCTATATAAACGATATGTAAACAATATAATTGAATTCTTTATACATGTAAATGGTCTCATTTAATTCCCTTCATATTGTTTTTATATAGATTGTGATATTAATAAACCATTTCCTTTTATGTGTATTTTCTCAACTGTATCTACAAGCGTATCTACAGATAATTGAAGAGAAAACTAAAATATAAACCCAAAAAAATATTCTAATCATATAAAACCAAAATTAATGACTAAAACCACCATAAAGCATCCATAAAACATCAACCTCCAATTGCATATGTCACTGCTATGAAAAGCTTTTGAACACTATATATAGGTCTTGAGACCTATATACATGATTAGAGTAAGGTTCTAAAAATATATTTTAATAAAAGAACTTGAACGATAACACATGCTCTTTTGAAAGTATACTCCGCCTCTAAATAGGGATATTAGTGCTAGTAAGAGGCTTTGAAAATTATATATGCTTGCATTTTAATTAGAGGATACTATAGTTTATTGTAATATATTTTTATTAGGTTTCATTTTTTAAATATAAGTTTTTTTAATAATTTTTTTTATTGAATTTCAAATTAGATAATTTTTTTGGAATAAATAATTTTTCAAAATAATTTAACTAAACAAATAATTTTTTTAAACAATTTAACTAAATAGACATTAGTAGATATTAATATTTAACCTTAATTAGTAGACCTTTATATTTAACTTTAATTTAACACTAATTATAACTTATATTCAAATAAAAATAGATATATTTAATAAATATTGGTATTTTAAAAATGGTTATAATTTATTTTTAAATTAATAATTGGATATAATATATTTTTAAATATATATAAATAAATTTAATAAACAAATTAACTAATTTATTAACTAATTAATAAATTTTGATTCATATAGTAATATAATAAATTAATTGATTATTTAATTAATAAACTTTGATTCATATAGTAATATAATTAATTGATTATTTAATTAATAAACTTTGATTCATATAGTAATATAATTTTATTTGTAGAACTCATTAGGTCCTTTAACAATTATTTAGGATATTTATTTAGTTTTAAATAAAATAACTAATTTCTAACAATTAACTAATTATTTATCAACTTTTACCCAGTTTTTGGTCTAGTTAGTTGTAGTTGAAGTCTAGTCCATTGTAGCCATTTCATTTGGTCAAAAGTAGTTGTTTTTTTCTAGTCGTTTGAATGACTAGTCTCCCTATTTAACTTGTTGCCATGATGTGGCTTTTCATCTTGTCTTGACGAAAAACCACTTCGAAACGCCTCCACAAATGAATTTATCGCCCAAAAACATGTTCAAAAACTTGACATGGATCAATAATATAGAATTAATTGAAAGAAAAAAATAAAAAAAAAAATAAAAACTTGATATAAAATTAATTGAAAGGAAAAATTAAATTATTGACAAATACATTTTAATGTGAGTTACTCCAAAAAAATCTTCTCAAAAAAATTAAAAATTTAATATAAAATTAATTCAGAGAACAAATTAAAAACTTAATTCCTAAAGGTAAGTCGGTCCTAATGGTTCAAAACCATAAACCAATAATAATGAATAAACCAACTAAATCTTAATACAAAAAAACAATATAAAATATGTAAGTACTCACCCACTTATTGGTGTATTAATAAAATCATTATTCCACTTATATGCAGATTGAAGAATGGTCACGAGCGGAACATTCCTGATAAAAATGGTAATTGATTACCTTATAATAATTTTGATATTTAAGTTCTAAAATCATACTTTGTATTGTACAAGGATGGTGATGCCATTTAAATTAAAGTGTTAATAAATATTCTTAAATCATTTCTATTTCACAAAAATCCTTCTAATCAATTTTTTTTTTATTATTTGAACAATTATATTATATTGCACTGCTAAAGTGAGATAAATGAAATTATTAAAGAATGTTAACATCGCATACAAACTTAGATCTCTTTAGATCTCTTTTAAATGTTTACTAAATTACTTTAATTTTATTTTTAAATGGTTTTTATTGTATTTTTTTTTTAATGTATGTGTATATATTAATTTTTTGTTTGTTGTTTGAATGGCTTGGTGTAATAGACTGTTTTTTGTTGTAATTAGACTGTTTTTCCTCTGAAAATTCTGATAATATTTTGATAACTGCCGGAGTTTTTGTAAATTCCAATTGTGGAACTTCAAAATTTTGATGTTTTTAGTAGCGGTGAATTCATTTTTATGATAAAAAATATGATTTAAACACTATTTCTATAAAATGGGTTAAAATCTCTTTGCCTAAATTCAAAAAAAAACCGTGAGAGCAATTCCTCCGCCTCAGTAGACTTGTCATTTGTATGGATTGTACTGTAATTATTTTAACTTCACCAAAGCTATTAAACCACGCAGCTTAATATGAAACATCGTGACCTTTCTCCAGCTGATATATAATTCACCAGGTGTGACAAAGCATAGGCACATCGTGACCTTTTGTCAGCAGATACATAATTCAACAGGTTTACTGAAATTACTTCATTCATGGCCGACCTTGATTTAGTTGAGCTGACGTATCTGCGACACCGACTCCGTGTCTTCTGGCTACATGGTGAGACTTATGAGAGCGCCAAGAGCTTCTGGAACGCTCTCCTCCCTTGTAACAATAAAACGCCCTGTTTTCCGAGCCTGAGGGGCCGAGCTTACAGGAAGATGGAAAACCGCGGATGGATAAACTTGGCAAACCTAGACAAGGACGCCGACAAATTGCCCGTTCCAGCGCGCCAGATCTTCGAGAAGCTTCGCTCCCACGCCGCCGTTTCTTTGGACGGTCGGCGGCTGCCGGATATTCAAATGGTCCTGAAACCCTACGACATCGACAGGGGCATTGACGCCGTGTCGTCTTTGGAAAAGGCGGTTCCAGCGTGCGTCCCGTACGTGGTGTTGAAGAAAAACACGAACCCCATTGCTGATGACGTGAACGACTTCTCATCAGCCGATATCGATTGGCTCACGCGATACAGCCGGAGCTGGATTGTTTGGAAAGTTTTTCTGCCGGACAAAGACCAGAGGAGTGACTCCGAAAGGGAGCGAACTAGGCGGCTTTCGGCTCCCTACATATTAGGTGATAACGAGGAAGAGTCGAATGCTCAGCTGCTCTAGCCTGGTTCGGTTCAGCCAGAAGCCGCTCAAAAATTTAGATCGACATGACTGATAAAGTTGAGATTGCACTCATTGCACATTTAACGATACTTCTATAAGTTTCTATAAGTACAGGAGATCGTAGGTAATAAATCTTAACGGCTGGAATTAAAGTGAAAAAATTATTTGTTTCTTTATAATCTTGCATCCTGTCCCTCCGGCCACGGCCAAGCAACAGACATCTACGTTAATACTCAACATGAACACATACTTAATTCAGTTAATTCATATTAACTCAACATCAACATACACTTAGCTCAGTTAATTCATATTCTAAATAAGAATGCACTTAACTCTTTATCCAACACTCCACTAGTCTCAATGCTCAACTCGCTCTCTAATTTTAGCCAACTTTAAAATAATTACAATTTCTAACCTTTTGTGTTAACATCCTAGTTGATTAGGCTTATACTCATATCGAACCAAGCTTAATGAGCTCTATAATCTCTTAGATTCTTAAAATTTAATGGTTGGAATTTGATGGTTTAGCTAACGGTGAGAGTCGTCTTCCTATTTTACCGAATGTATGTAATAATCGCATTTGCCAAAGAGGAGGGAGAATGCCTAGCCGCCGAAAACAGGCAGCAGTTAGATTCTCCTTTTAATCCATGATAGACTTGTTCAGTATGATGAGTTCGACTTATTGGTTTTGGTTGCAGTTTTATTAAGATGGAGTTACAATGATTTCAGGATTTTTTAATTAAGTTAACATGCCATATCAAATCGATTTTTTGTTTTATTTTATTATATTTTCGTGAATTAATTGAGTTAAGTGTGTGTTCATGTTGAGTTATTTTTGGCCAGTGGTTAGTTCAAAAAGGTTTAAATACCCTCACTAAATTTATTGTAAAAATCAGATTTTTTATTTTATATTATCATATTTTCGTGAATTAACTGAGTTAAGTGTGTGTTCATGTTGAGTTATTTTTGGCCAGTGTTTAGTCCAAAAAGGTTTAAATACCCTCACTAAATTTATTGTAAAAATCAAATTTAGTGCGATCCATTAAAAAAGCCTAGATTCTTGTGTTTTGTGTGTGAATTAGTGTTTTGTCTTTCCAACAAAATAAGATTATTACATAAAATATCTAAAATAGGAAAAAGGCTCTCATGAGATTATTACATAGAATGTGTAAAATAAGAAAAAGACTCTCACCATTAGTTAAAGCATCAAACTCCAACAATAAATTCTATGAATTTAAAATTTGAAAACATAACATAAAATGTTGAGAATTTAACACGAGTGTGACCATAAAATCTAAAGAAAAATATTAAAACCACAGCCTTGCTCTCCCTTAGCCATGAGGTGTATAACGAACAATAAATTCTCCCTTATCCATGAGGTGTAGGACCAACAATAAATTCTATGAATTTAAGATCAATGAAAACATAACATAGAATGGTTAGAATTTAACACTAGTGTGACCAGGAAAAATATTAAAACCACATCCTTGCTCTCCCTTATGCATGAGGTGTAGAATGGTTTCATTGAATAAGGTTTAGTTTTCATTATTTTTTAGGGTCTAATTTTATGGGAAAAATTGAGTATGGAAGTATTTTTAGGTAATTAAAAAGTTCCCAAAAATATCAAAATTCTAAAACTTTGCACAATTTTATTGATAGCATCCCTTAATGGATAGATCTCTTTTCTATCCAATACCCAATCTTTATGTTGATTCAACCAAATTAAATAAAAATCCAAAAGAAAAAATATTTTCCCATCCATCCAATAAATACATATACACTATCTACACTCACCCTACTTACATAGCAAATACACTATCTACACTCACCCTACTTACATAATTAAGGGAAAAAATCAGCTTTACTGCTAATAATTTTCTACATTCAAATTTATTAAGTTCAAATCTATTAAATTACACCTTTCGATTAAAATATATTCTAACAAAGAAAAGAATATTATAACTAAAATTTAAGAAAATGATTATAATCCATAATAACAACCAAACATCCCAAATTTTATAAAAATAACACCTAAGATCAGTACAGGTTAGGTTATTGAAATCTAACGCTAACCTAGATCATCAAACTGTTTATTGAAATCTGCAAAGTCTCGGAAGTCTCATTTTACGCTAACCTCTATCATCAAACTGTTTATTGAGATCTGCGAAGCCTCGGAAGTCTCATTTTACAGAAATCGAATTTCTCAGTAGTTTCTATCAGAAACGGGAAGACTCGTGGAATGAGCTTCATCCTTACATTACAAATATAGAAATTTCTACACAGATCCACTACAGCTATTCACTTACTGCAATTTATTATCTACCTAAATCTGCTGACTATAGCTCTACCTCGCTGTCATATGGTCAGGCCTGATTAATGTTCTAACACCTTCCCTTAATCATGCGGACCTAAAATTTAACTTGCCTGCTGGTCTAAGTCTCAGCTAGGCTTACAACAAAACATTTCATTTTTGACTTCTTGCTAAGGGGTCCCTTGCTTGTTCCAACGAAGGCTCTTTTGAGCTCTAAACATAAACAAACGACCGCGGAGGCTCTCTCCTCATTTTGTGGCTGGAACACAAAAATCACATTCAATAGACAGCTTCAACCAATTCGACCTTCACCAAAGCCTTTACCTGCTGCAAACTGATTTTTCTACAGCATTCAAAGAACATGAAGAATAGAGAGCAACAACAGCGTTCCAATCTTCACAGCACCACAACACTACTCAAACAGTCATCGACTCAAAATATAATTGTCTAGCAGTATTAATGCAGGTTGCTTCTCCAGGAAGCTCCTCATGGCTCCAACGCTTAACACACAGTCTCCTCCAAGATTCACAACAGCGGCGCTTCTGCAGCTCTCAAGCTCTCAACGCACAGCGCGCTCTTTTACCAGTACTTCACAGCTCTTCCTGGAAAATCCGTAGCTCCTTCAGCAAGCGGCTCTCCTCGGCCCTCCAGGCTCCACACACGGTGCTTCAATGATTCTCTTTCAACAGCACTTTGCAACAAACAGTTTTTAAAAAAATACTCAAGTGGCACAAAATCCACCACTCTTCAGACACAAATGGGATCTCGCTCCTTGAGACCTCTAAGCAGCCCAGCAACACAGGACTCAACGCGTCCTCAACACACAAGATTCGACATGGTGATTGACACCTTGGCAGACGCACATCAAGGCTAGCCACACTGCTCTGCCTCACCTCACACAATCTGCACTTAACACAACACTCTTCTAACTCAGATCCTGCCTTATGCAGACACCACTGGGCCTTCCTCACAGCTTACCTGAGTGAGCCAACAACTGGCTGAGCACACAGCTCCCAACTCAATGAGCACACAGCTCCACCACACGCACAGCTACAGGCACAGCTCCTTCTCAAGTTCACAGCCACACCATAACGCAGCACAGTTCTTACAAACATATCTCTCAGGCAGCAACAAACCCAAGCTCAAACCCATACCATATTAGAAACTGGAAGACTCGTGGAATGAGCTTCATCCTTACATTACAAACATAGAAATTTATACACAAATTTACTACAGCTATTCACTCACTGCTATTTATTATCTACCTAAATCTGACTATAGCTGCTCTTGACCGACTACAACCGCTCTACGCCGACTAACGTCATCATATGGTCAGGCGTGATTAATGTTCTAACAGTTTCATTTAGAATATTTTACACATTTCTTTCTTATTATTATTATCCATCAACCCAATGCTGTTCACTATTATGAAAGGAAAATTTTACACATTTCTTTCTTATTATTATTATCCATCAACCCAATGCTGTTCACTATTATGAAAGGAAAGAACATAAACATACCTTTCAATTTATAAAGACTTCTGGGAGCTAATTATTACACGCAGACAACATATCATTTCACTTTCGCCAAAAACCTTTTATCGTCAGCCTTACAAGTCTTCTAACCTTTGCCATATTCTTACTTCTATTTTTCAAATATCTATTCTTAACACAAAATATAACAAATATTTTCCTGATATTTTTCTTACTAGTAACACTGAAGCAACTCTTTGTCACACACTCAACAACCCAACCCAACCTCACCGCCTAGCTCAGTCTTATTTATTGCGGTGTATCTGGTTACAAGAATTTGCTTGTGTTCATTACTTTACTTAATCAATTACATTTAAACACAAATAATAAAATGAACATTTTAAATCCCAACCAATTGCATTCAATAATTCTCGTTCCTTCTGGAACTGAAACATGCTGATTGTAAAACTTTAATGAGAACAAAGAAAACGCTTTTGTTTTGATGCTGAACTCAAAGAATCCACGAAACATATTTTACATAACATCAACAACACGATGGTAAATTCTTTGTTTTTTATTGTAGGATCTTACACACACTCTCTTCCCATTACAAGATGTGAAAGCTTCTGTTAAATAGCATAAAGATTCCTATCTAGTTCATTGTGTTAAAAAGATTACATATCTTGAGATATGTTCGGCCTGCAAAGAAGAGGGGAGGAGAGGGAGCTAGATTTTGTCCTTATTTGAAATACAAGTTTTAAGAATACACCATTGCTAGTTCATTCGTATTATTGAAACCATGAGGAAGAATATAGGAGCTAGCCACCTATTGCAATTTAGAATTTCTGCCTCAAAGTTTCTTGGTAATCTAGCATCTTATCCCGCCAGTTAACCAATGGCAACAAACATCTACGTGAGAAAGATTTTGTAATATGTTTAAAAATATTTATAACTTCATCGCATCAAGTATTCTGGAAATTTAAGTAAATATCAAAAAAACAAAAATCCGATTTGATATGCAATGTTAACTTAATTCATTTTTACTCACCAATAGAAGAAAAATCCTGAAATCATTGTTAACTCTGTCTTAATAAAACTGCAACCAGAACCAAAAAGATGAACTCATCATACTGAACATATATACCATCGATTAAAAGGAGAATCTAACTGCTGTCTGTTTTCGGCGGTTGGGCATTTTCTCTCCTTCCTAGCAAATGCGATCATTACATACAACCTGTAAAATAGGAAAAGGACTCTCACCGTCAGCTAAACCATCGAATTCCAAGAATTAAATTCTAAGAATTTAAGAGTAGTGGAAACTTAACACGGAAATCGGATTATTATATACAACGTGTAAAATAGGAAAAAGACACTCACCGTCAGCTAAACCATCAAACTCCGACAATAAATTCTAAGAATTTAAAAGCAGTGGAAACTCAATACGGAATGTTGAAGACCTTCTCGTTGTTACCGGAGCGAGAGAACCCAAGTTACATATATCAGTCAGCCGTCATTTATGAGTTGTTAATATATATTTACAACGCCGAAATTGCATAAAAATTTATCTAAAAAAATTCGTTGAGATCAAGGAGAAAAATGAGGATCAGATCTTTAGAGCAAAGAGCAAAATGTGACCAGACCCCTGCATCATGTCATTATCAAAAGACAGGAAGAGAACCCTGTCCGGCGTCCAGCTTCACTGTTTTGAATCCACATCGCAGCGCAGGAGTTCGCAACAGAATGCAAGTGAACCTTTTTACGCTGCGGCCTCATATATAAGTCATTTCAATGTAGGAGGCTCTACCGTAGAAGAAGTGCTCATATGTCGATGTGTTTGGATTCTGAAGGAACCCCATGGATAGAGAATTCGAAAGAGGATTTGTCTGGATTTGAAAGAACCCCGTGGATAAAGGATAGAAAAAGAATCTGTCGAGGAGCAGCACAACAACCAGATCTGGAAAAAACATTAGCCTCGCCATTATGGGACTTGTAGATGTGGGAGATGGACAAAGAACTGAAGACTTGCATCAGGACAGGAACTCTTTGTTTCCAATTTGAGAGAGAGGAGTCTAATTTGCAAATTCCATTAGCCTATATATGTTGAGCAGTTTTTATACTTTTATATTTTTCATTAACTTTGAATTTTCTACTTGATTGTTGTGTCATTTATATCTTCAATATAAACCCACCTGGTATGGTATTGCTCCTGAAATGAAGCCCCAACCCATCAAATTGAAGCCTTTGGAGTGAAGCTCCAGCTAATTGACGTCTTTGTAAACAATGTACAAAATAATACCTAACATCAATACAATTTCTTGAAATCTAATGCTAACCTAGATCTTGGAACTATTTATTAAGATGTGTGAAAAGTCTGGGATGTCTCATTTTACAGAAATCCAAATTCCCAGAAGTCTTATTTAGAATATCCATATATTTATTTCTTATTATCATTATCAAACCAATGTTGTTCACTTCGTTGTTGTTCACTATTACGAAAGGAAAGAAGAGAAACATCCTTTCAATTTAGAAAGATTCCTGGGAGCTTGTCATATGCAGACAACATATAATTCCACTATTGCCAAAAACCTTAATGAACATCCTTGCGAAACCGAGTCATCTAACCTTGCCACATTTCTAGTTACATTTCTCAAATGTTTAATCCCAAAGTAAAAAATAACAAATATTTTGTTAACTCTTTGTCACACGCTTTAAAACCCTACCTCTCAGCTCATTCTTATTTTAGAAAGAAACCAGAATTGGCGCACACACAAAATTGTTTATCTATTACATTAAAAAAACATACAAATACATAACACATATGTATGTGCTTATGAGATCCAATAAATTTCAAACTGAGGTTATTATTCAGAAAATATTTCAACAAACTCTAATAATCAACAAACTTAATCTCTCAATATACTATTTTCAGTCTTAATTTTGAGTCTTTCTCTAAAAGCTTACATTAATTGATTAACAATACAAAGATTAATACAAGAATAAAAAATTACAGTTCACATATAAGTCACAGATCTCTAATATGGTTTTCATTGTCACTTCTACCCACTCTGAAATCTCATGCACCTTGCTCTTTCTCCATCATGATCTTCAAGCTTCCCACTTGACTCATTTAATGTACAACTGTCTTCAGCCACTGTTGGCATACTTATAAGACCAACAATATTGGCATAGTCAACTTGTCAAGGCTTTTGTATAAAAGTTGTGAAGTAATAAACCACTCTAACTACCACGATATATCGAATATTTTGTTTTTGGCTATCCATAAGCTGCTAGGAAGGCGGTCTAGATATTGAATGTGTTCAGAAGTTGATCATACAACTTGACTTGTCTAACACGCACCATTCTCATACCATAAATAAAATTTTCTTTTTCTTTTTACTATTTTGATAATAAACTTTGATACCACTCTGTCACACACCCAACTCTTTAATCCTTCATTAGGGTTGTGGAAATCACATTTTTATCCCATAAATCCCAAGTAAGGATATGGGGATTCCAATCTGTCATGTAAACCTTCTAGGATTTTTTTCAAACATTTTGAATGCATCTTCAGGAGCCTTTAGGAGACCCAACTTGCTAAGGACACATCTTCTAAATTATAGATATCTAAGCTCTAAAACTTGTATCACACGTTCTTTGATATATCTTCTTTGTCTCCTCCAAGTTTCAAGATCTCAAACATCTTCTAAATAAATTTATAACAAAAATTCCAAGATTATATGTTTGAAGCATGTTAGCATGAGCATTCAAGAAGCCCAACTTTCTCATATTATATCTTCTAATATATAGTAAACCAAGATTTGAAATTTGAACCATATGTTCCATGATATTTTCCATCAATATGATCCAAGTTTTAGCCTCTAGAACATCCAAAAAAAACTTTATTGTTAAAATTTCAAGATGGCCCATTTACCCCTGAAAGTATATTTTGTATTCCACTTTTAAACTCCAAGAATGACACCAAAACTTTTTCTAAGCTTATTTAAATTAAAGAAAAAATTCAGGACTTATATCCTATAGATAAAATTAAGGAAAATGCAACATGCAATTACCAAAATTATCATGCATTGCTCGTGCATCCCAATTCATTTAAATTCCATACTAGCCAAGTGAATTTAAACCCACTACACTTACCTCATTTCAAACTTTATTTTCATAGCTAGCACCACGATAAATAAATTAAATGATATAACAAAAACAAATAACAATGCATGTCACTAAACCATTTATGCTAGAAATATCATTAATACAAACATAAATATGTATTTATTGTGTTAAATTGGTAGCTTAGGGACAAATTCCCTCCTTTGGACAACCTTCCTCATCAGGAAAGACGCCTCCTAACCCTTGGAATAATTTAATTTGGTTAAGGAAAAATGTATTTTTAGGGAGAAAACCCACATGAGGACAAAATTATAGGTTGGCTTTAAAGAGAAATTGGGCACCTTTGGAAGCATATAAATACAAGACAAGTAAACCTCATTTGGACATCACATCAAGCATTTTCTTCTCTCTCTCTCTCTTCTTTGGATTGGTTTGTACAGGTCCAAAAATTGCAGGGTTCAAGCTCACACGTGCGCGAGGAAGAAATTAATTTGGAGCAACAAGGTTGGTTAAAGGAAATCTCAGCTACAATGCGTTGATGGTCACTAGCTCCCTATGGTTGTGACCTGAGATATTTTTTACCATTAACTGTAGACTTTGACCATTCAGTGCAAGCTTTGAGAATTTGATTTTGATCAAATTTGTCTATTGATCTCATCTCTTGGATATTGTTTGGTTGGTTTTGTTGGATAGTCAAAGGATTGACCTTGAATCTTGATTGGTGAATTGGATCATTTTATTCTCTTTGTTAAACATCTTATGAAAATATAATAAGAATAAGAATTTGAAAAGGTTTTCCCATTGTTGGTTCTTCCCTAGTATTTGACCAATCCTGGTCTCTTTTATTATTGCTCTTGATTGTCTTATATTATAAATTGTATTTACTATTATATCAACAATTCCTATTGATCATTGGAAGATTAAATTGTTTTGGAAGATTGAAAATTAAAGAAATTAATTGGGCTAAAGTAATTGTAACAACATAGAATAGTGGAAAATTAACATGGTATCATAGCTAAGGTGAAGACAAGCCCAAAGAGACAAAAGCAATAATTCTTGGAAGAGGTTGAAAGATTCTATTTGATTTGGTTAAGATGTCTACTTCTTATTTCAAGGATTATTGGAAGTCGGGTTACTAATCAAACTTTGTTGCTTGTAAGATCAGGTTGGAAGTAATATTAGATGAAAATGATGTCTTGGAATGTGCAAGGAAAGGTACCTAAGCCTATAATGAATGATTTTGCTGCTATCAAATCCAAGTACATGAAAGGTGAGCTCAAAGCCAAGAAAATTCTCATTGATGGTTTGCATGATTATTTACTTATTTATGTTGGTAGCTTGAAGATGTATAAGGATATTTATGACAATTTGGTCAGGATGTATGAACTCAACAAGCTAAATCGTATCCTCTCCTTGAAAAATCAACTCAAATAGATGAATATGAACAGGGGGGATCGGTGCAATCCTATATTATGAGATTATCTTGCCTAAGGGATCAATTGCAATATGTTGGTGAAAAAATATCTAAAAGAGTATCCATTACTGCCTTGACTAAAATATGGATGAATGTGGTAGGTGGGAAAATTAGCCATAAAATATTGGTTTCCCTCCTATTACCAGAAATGTTGACGATGCTGGACCCGCCAACATTCAGGGGATCTCCCTAATATGAAGTCTCAATTAGACTTCATAACGTTTGGTGTAGGAATCTTGTTGGTGTTCAGATATGAATTATGGAATTCACCCTTTTCCCACATTAATTGTCAACCCGAGGTTCATCTGGTTATTTCAAGGCTACCATGCAAGGTCTATGCAGGCCACAGTTTCCCTACCCAACATTGAGCATTCAATCAACAACATAACAACGTGTAACAACAAGCAATAACAGTATCAAAAATCAGAGTAAAAACAAGTTAAGATTCACAACAACACAACTTAATGAACCGTTATAACAATAAAGAAATAAACACAATAGAAGATAAATCTACACACACTATTAATCCAACAACACCTAGTCAGGAGAGTGGGCCCAACTCCCTGATCAGGGCTATGGTAAAAGATCAAAGACTAATAAATACTCATAATATCAGGATTGCATTAATCAAAATAAAATTATAGAAGTTTGTTGTTACATGCTCAGAACTCTCATATCTCTCTTTAACGGTGGCTAGATTTCCCAGCCCCGTAACCTTACTTATACATTCAATGTTACAAAGATAGTATCAATGATTTCCAAAGATTACAGTAGTTGTCTACCTACAAATATACATCGATCATTGAGACACAAATAGAATATGAAGATAGCAAATGTATTGGTCCAACAGACTCTCTTGGTTGGAATCATCGTTAGAGCCAACATCCTCAGATACGCTGCAAGCTCATTGATAACTAGAGGCTAAATTATAGTTTGTTGATCATCATCCTTTAAAATATGTTTTATATAATCATTTATCACCTTTATATACTTTATGCTCTAATTCATGGCCTTGGGCAGCCATGTCCCTTCAGAATTGGTCCAATTATTAAAAAACATTATTTTAAATTCCATACCTGACTTTGCCCTTCCAAAAACGGGTGCACATGTGGGTCCATCTATACCCAACCTAGGTATATGATTTAAAATATGAAAAAAATATAAAATCCCTATTTTTTGGGCAGGGTTTACGAGTTACACCTGAATCCTACCTACAAGAGCCCCTGGCCTAACTATATCCCAATTGAACAAAACTGTTTTGATTTGATATAAATACACCTCATGGGGAAGGCATAAGGGGAGAGAAAGATAGGACATTGACATTATAACCAATTGGTCCCTGATCAAGTCTGATTTATGCCTGTTCATCCTGCACTTCCAGGTATAGGAAACCCTTGTTTCCTCATAAAGATTTCCATCTCCTTTATATGACATGCACGTGAATGAATTTGAAAGAGGATTGTTGAGGCTTGGGTTGGACGGCTCCAAAGGAAGTTTTCTCTTGGAGCCGTGGACGAATCGATTTGTATTCTTCCACATTTTTTTGTAGTCATCAATAAAGAAGCTTTGCCTTGTTCCTGATGTTATGATCTTAATTCTTTAATTCATGTTATAATCTAATGATGCATGGTTTCATGTTTTATATTTATATGCTTAGATGATCTAACACCTATATCATGAACATGCTTTGAACTACTGCTAGTATATTTTCTTTTCTTGAATGAGTTGTAGGTTTTGAAGCATTGGAGGAAGCAGAGGGTTTGGACCCTACGGGAATGGCCTCAAACATAGGACCTTCGGGTACTATCTCTTCTTCCTACTTTGGTAGTTTAAGCATTATGACTGTTATTTTTCTTGCTTCTTGTTGGTGTATGCCCTTCACTCTTTTGGGGTGCTCAACCCATACCCTAGGGTGTATTATTCCAGTAACAGAATTAGTGACTCTGTTGGGGAATACATCTAGTATTTCCTAGTTTGGGTTGTTTCTCTCTTGATCTAGGCCTTCTTGTTTGGTTTCTTATTTTTCCAGTATCTTTGACTTGTCTAAAATTTGGGCAAAAAGTATGATCTTCTGGATGAGGCCTAAATTTTTATTTTTATTTTTTGAATTTTTTGTATGCGAGTTTTAGTTTACACAGTCACGTACACATGTGCTTTTGTTAAAAGAAACACGTGTATACACATGTTTCCTTGAGAACAGTCATGTATACAAGCACGTCTGTCACTGCACAATCGTGTATGCTTGGTTTTGAATGAATTTTTCAAATGTTGAGTCCAGTAAAGGTTTTTCTTGATTTTTCTTGCTTCTGTTTAGTCATTGATTGTCTGGGAGAGTCCTTCTTACATATTTTCAGTTTCCTTTCTCTCTTTGTGGAAAGACCTAGTCAACCTAAGGTTTTCTTTTTGGTAAAGTGTTGGTTTCTGTGTTTGGGTTCAAGGCTTCTCAGTGAATTTCTTGGCTTTTCTAAGCCTTTGGAATAGAGAATTGGTCTCAATTCACTTTTAACCAAACATTTACATTTATTTGCCTTGCTTTCTTGAAAGTTGACATCTTTGGTTTTTCCTTGGTTTTTGACAAGGTCTTTCTTGCAATCTTGAAAAGTTTTCTTGGTCTTCTTGAAATCTTTCTTGTTTGCTGGAGTTTTTATGTTGTTGTTCAGATCATTTTGTTTGAGTTTGTAGCCTCTTTTCATTTTAAGTCTTATCATGCTTATGATTCCCATGGCTTGTGAAATTTGAGGTTCTTTATGCTTGAATTTGATCTTGAGGCCTTTAGTAGTTTTTGTTTTCTCAAGAACTCTTTGTGTCCTTAAAAAGAAAAAAGATAAAAACATATTTTTTGCTTTTATTTTTCTTTTTGGTTTTATTTTTGGTCTTCTTATTATTTAGAGCGAGTGTGGAGCCTTTTCATTACGTTGAGTTAACTTGATTTCGCGAAAAAGTTTGTGATTGAATTTTCTTTTCCTTTTGTCAAGTTTTGGCCTCTTGATCTCTTTGATAAACACATTTTCTTGTCTTAAGAGTAGTCCTTAGAATCTTGCATTAGCATTTTAGTTTGCATTAAGATAGTTGCATTGTAAGAATTTTTAGACTTTTGTTAGATTTTGGGTGTGTGAGCGTGTGTTTTGAAAAAGAATTTTTTTTTTTGTTGCTTTCATAGTTTGTTCGTAGAACCTTGTAGAAATCTCTTTCATCAAAGAAAAAAAGTTGCGTGTGAATGTATCCAAGTTTTCTATTGATTTATTTTTTTGTCCATAACATCATAAAGTCGCACTTCCATTTTACCCCTGATTTAAAGAAAAGCCATTAAAATCAAGCAGTAAAACTAAAATAGAATTTTTTGATTTGTCATAGTAACATCAACTAGTATAGGTCATTTAGAGCCTTGGAATAGGTGTGCAGAGAGTTAAATCTCCAAGGCCTCTCTGAATTTAAACATAGAAGTTGATTAAAAGAGTGAAATCCAATCTTGTGAAGTTGACTGGGAAAGGTCTTGTCTTTTGGGAGTTAAGCACGAGGGTGAGTGAAGGCAGGGAAGAGAGATACCCCCTCTCCTACTTGTTGGATCCTGACCAAAGACTGTTCTGCTCAGCTGCCAATATGAACTGGTGACCTTAGTTTCCTTTCCTAGGGACTGCATAGGTGACTAAGAGGGGGAATTGCCGTGGTACCTGAGGCAGACGTATCACTCTCATTAGTACTTCTGGAGGGTGCCCTTGTGAAGCTTGAGTACTTTCATCGACAAAGGCTTTTGAATGGGGGTCAACGTGACTGTTTTTGTTACCTTCGCTGGTAGGCTTGGGCCGTAATTATCAAAAACTATTTTTAGAAGGTCCTTTACTTCACTTTCTTATATGTTGGTATCTGGCCTCAATCTCCCAGAGCGGAAATACCTGAAATTTGCTTGGTTGATTGTATCTTTAGGGACATTTCAGTTAGTGTTCTTTGCTCCTAGATTGTCATAGCTTTATAATTTTTTGAGTCCTCACAAGTTCTGTTAAAAATTAAAAGTGGTTGATTGACTAGTTAGTCGATACAGGAGGCTTCATGGGCTCTCATCTACGAATGCCGAGCCTTCTCTAAAAAGTGTAGGAGAAATTTTGTTGGTGATTTTCAATTAGTAGCAGCGAATGTATCAGAGATTGATCCTCCTCTTCAGGCTGTAGTTTCATAGGGTATACCTAGTGCAAGTCGTGATTTGGAGAGGAACACTCTAGTCCTTTCTAGAGGTCTCTTCAAGTCAGAAGACAAAGTTGAGGTTGAAGCAATTCCTGAGTCCCATGTGACTCCTTCTTCACCTATTCCTCCCAATTATCAAACATTCTATTTATCATCCTTTTCCTTCGATGGCCACTGCTAAGAGCAAGAATTTGGCTATGAGTGCTACTAGTGAGCATACTCCTCTTTAAGTTCAAGGAGGAGGTACTATTTCTATATCTACTATCACTCATAGTACTAAACTATTTGGCTCTACCTCCATTCCATTATCAAGTGGGGGCAACCGAGATTTTTCTTCCCACGCTGGTTCCTTCCCCTTTGGGATGCCTTCTAGTGTAATTCTCTTGTTCCTTTAACCATCCCATCCGTTGTTTCCACAATTATGTCTTCTATGGCTAGTGGTTCAGCCTCTTTTCATGGTTTTCCTTTTGAAAGTGGTCATATACCTCATTCTAATCATTCTTTGGGATCACGATACAATAGAAATAATACTTCATTTCATTAATGTAAAATACTGAAATATGCTTACAGACAAAAATGGAAATAAACTGGCTCGGGCGATGGTAGCGTATCTCTGAGGAGAGTTGTGGCGGTTACATGCCTCTCAAGTGTCTTATAATGAAGCTCGAAAGCATATTTATTGTTTAGAAATAATGTAAAACCCTAAACATCCAAAAATCTAGCCCTAGGAGATGAAACGCCAAACTATGGGCCTCATTTTGGGTAAATTGGTACATCAACTTCCAGGGGTCATAACCTTGGCATACGATCTTCGTTTGACGCGCACAATACCTCATTTGAAAGATCTATCCAAGAACTACATCTTTAGTTTCAGAAAAAAAACGTCCATGGCCCCATGTTGCTTCCAGTTTTCCAAAAAAACATCGTTTAGGGCCTCAAAATGGCTCTGGAAGTTCAAGACCCAAAAACTGCTAAAAATAGTAAATTGTGCTATAATTAAGGAAACTGAAAAACTAAAAGAGACGGTTGTGGGGGTCCAAGTAGGATAGGTGGGTGGCAACCAAAATCCACCTCGATCATTCCTCCCCCCTTAGGAAGCAATGGTCCCCATTGCGTTGAGTTCCTCCATGAGACGAGGAAACTTCTGCTGAACTTGGTCCCCGGTGAGCTGTTCTGCAACCTCTGCTGTGTCTAGTAATGGTGTAAAGCATGGTCGATGACGGTCCACATTGCACACTCAGTGCAAGCGAAGGAATGGGGGAATGTTGTGATCCAAATTATTGTTTCCCATGGCCTTGGTAATGGTGTAAGGACCATATCGGAGTGGTCAGAGCTTCTGATGGGCTCTTGTAAGGCGTTCTTTCTGTAGATGCAACCAGACTTTGTCACCCACTTGAAACTTGTGTGGTACCTGATGTTGATCATGTCACTGCTTATCCTTGGCATTTCCCATAATGGAGTGGCGATAGATTGGTCCATTGGGTATAGGTGCTCCAGAAGTTAGATGGGACGAATGCTTGACTTGATAGTGCAATGGTACCCATGTGGGTGAGGAGAAGATGTTCTTGTATTATTTCATGACCATATCCATCTGCTACTATTGCTGCGTGGAGGAACCCTTCACAAGGGTCATGGATGTGGTGATGATATTCCCCTTACTTTGGAGGCAAACTAGACATAAAATTAATTTCCTAATCTCGGAGATGATCTTGCTGCATTTCTAAGCAGAAATCAAAGAAGTGGCGGTAGGTGGGGCTACCTCCGGTATCCTGTATAATGTATTACAGAAAGAAACAATAACAACGTGAGGCCTTGACTCATATACAGCATGTCACTTCCACAAGTATGGTTGGCCTAATAATACATCACAAAGATCCAGAGGTGCAACACCACACAATACCTCATTTATGAAGGGCTTGATGTTGTAGGGAAGGCGACACTACTGGCAAACTCGGAGATCTCGTCCTTGGTGAAGCCACTTGATGTTGTATGGTTGTGGGTGTGGTATGGTCGATAGTCCCATCCGCTTCAGGACCTCTGCTTAAATGAGGTTCTTTTGGCTCCCATTGTCAACAATGAATTGTAGCGGCGAACCCTTCACCCACATTCGTGAGTGGAAAATCCACTCCCCCTCCTATGGATCTGTTATGCTCCTATACCAATATGTGTCATATTTCATGATTGATTGGTTAAAATCCCAAATATGTTCATCATTTTCCTGCTGCAAAGGTTCCATATTTTGAAAAGATCAAAAAATTAAAAAATGTAAAGAGGGTATGCCCTAAAAGAAAGATCAAAGGGCAAAAAGAATGAAATGGTCAAAAAGAAAAGAAATGAACCCCAAATAAAGAAGACTAGGAAAGTGTGCTAGTTCAAAATGCCACTACTATTCCATTTTTGCAAAGAATCTCATTTTGTGCAATTAGTTGACTCTTGCCACAGTTGATGGATGGCCAAACAGCTTAATCTTGGCCAGTTCATGTTTGAATTTCTTGTTATAGAGATGGAGAATAAAATCTGTCCAAACAGTTCAATCTTGGCAGCTAAGTAGATAGGTAGAGAAGCAAAGGAGCTCAACAGTTAAATTTGAGCCCTTGGAAGAAATAAGGGCAGACTTAGATAGGATTCCTATGAAAAGAAAAAAAAAATTGTGAGGGTTTGCTAGTCTAAGTGCACCCATGGAAGAAAAAATAAGTATAATAGGCCGGGTAGGCAGTTTTGGTGTTGCAGAAGCATGCTTATGATTAATCTTTGCTTCTCAAGAGGTTCATCTTATTGTTGTCATAAGTACAATGGCAAATGTTTGGCTACAAATCAAGTGATGCATGTCTAACTTCCCTTCACACTTCTCCCAAAATCACTTACTAACCTCCCCTCAAGGATATTGAGATCTGCTCAATACTCTTAAATCACTCCATTTCATGAAAAAGCCTGAGATGTATAACATTCTTGCTTTAGAAAAAGAAACCACATTTCTTGTGTAAAAATCCTTTTGTTCCCTCAGCCTAAGCTATCAAACCTTATAGCTTGGTGCCTTTTATAAACCCATATTAACTGCGAACACTATTATATAACTCCCTATCCTTATTCCCCCTTTTCTGTATTTTATTAATATATGCAAATCCCAAGATGTTATTATATCCCGCCCTTATTTTATTATAAATCATACCGCTACTCATCAGGAATTAAATATTTATCTGAAATACATTAAGAACCCTCCCCTGCGCTCATAAGGAGTTAATTAACCTCATGTTAATTAACAAACCTAATCACAATCCCGCAACCTTGCAAACCTATGATAAATAACCCCGATGCAATATAAAACTCTAAATACGTTGTATGGGCCCCGCGTCGTAACCCTTCGTTGCATCCAAAGAGCACCGACCATTTGATTGGCGCCCTCCCATTGGACGGCTCCAGATCATATCACACACTCCCATTCATCCATAGTTTACCACCCGGGGAGCCAGCGGTATTGCTCCCATACCTGGGACACGCGACACCCTCCCGCCATGCTCGCGACCCCTCCTCCCAAAACCACCTTAGCGCATAAGCAATGCGGGCCAATACCGCTTACCGCCCTCCCGCTGACCCCACCCACTGACGTCACCTCCACATCATTGCCGAGTCAGCATCCATACCCCACGTCACGACAAAACGTGACATCCCGATGACGTCATCCGACCGAAAAGCGCCAAAAAGCCCAACGAAGCCAAATTTGTTAAAAAACTCGTAAAAACTGTCATTTTCGCCCATTTTACTCGTTGTTTTCACAAGACTGTTGCATGCAAATTACATCCAAGCAACTGCAGAAGCTCCAGTCCGCCACCCGACCAAGCAAAGACCAGCATTCTGCTCCTCAACTTATCAGTCAACTTGCAAATTACACTGGTTCACTTCCGAAACACAGGTATTTACCCCGTCCTACCTCCCGAACCTATATTTTCGATTTTCCTCTGCAAATTATACCTATAGAAGCCAAATTTAAGCCGAAATAGTCCATAATTTCCATGCCAACCCATCCAGAATTGCTCTTTTGTCTGCTTTTCCATAGAAATTCAACCTCCAGTTAAAAAGACAGAGAATTGAACATTGGAAGCCCCTATGGCCCTCAATGTAGCACCCTTCAATGCACCTCATACAGACCAGCATCATTTACCCTTGGCCGACAGACCTCCCCAGTGACAGACACATCAATCAGCTCACATAGGCAAGAGCTAGAAAGGCAGCATAGTGTGGAAGTTTCATCCACAAGGCCACCAAGCAAGCAGACCTCTGATATCAAAAGAACATTCACAGAGATAAAGGCTAGAAATGATCCATTGAGGCTGCAAATTTATAATCAATATCTTAAAATGGCCCCCACAAAACAACAAAGATTAATGTTAGCATATGACATAAAGGAGGGCAAAATGATCATGAGCTATTTCAAGCCCAAGGTGTAGCAACCACAATCGGCAGCTGATTATATCAGGACAAATCTGGAGGTCTTCGCCAAAGACATTCATCCAATAGACCAGATTGAGCTGCACAAACAGACTGGAGAGATGGTGTATTCCACACTGGCTGACAAAGCAATGTTGGCTCATAAATTGAAAAACTCATTGGAGAACACCTCTGCTCAGCTAGATTTAGAGAAAGCTTCTTCCCTAGCAAAGGACAACAGGATCAAATCCTTGGAGGATATTATCATTGAACTCGGACATGATCCCAAAGATGCCAAAGGCATAAAAGCACTAATAAGGAAAAAGGAAGAGGACATTGCTACCCTCAGAAAATAGCTCAAATTGCCTCCTTCTATGCATCCACAAACAGCAGATGTTGTACAGCAGAAGTCCGAAGAGGACATGATGGACTTGCTCATGAGGTTGAATGAGAGATTGAGTGAGACAGAGCAGGAATTGGAGAAAGCACTACAAGAAAAGCAGGGAGAGTCGACCCCCCAGCCACCTCAAGTAGCTCCAATAGTCACAACCCCCCCTTCCACAGTTATAACAGCATTGCCTTCCACTGTCCCGGCACCTATAGCAGAAATCACTACAGGTACCTGAGCAGCAACAGCACCAGGCCACAACACTACTATGACCACAGAGAAATTAATAAAAGCCATGGAAGAGTTGAAACTCCAAGTATCTGAGTTGAAGCAAGTCAAAGAAAGATTGGCAAAGGTTGAGCAAAGCTATGATAAATCTAAGATGAATGTGGCAGAAAAAACAAGGGAGGTCAAAGCATTGGAAAACAAGGTAAGAGCCTTAGAAAAGGATCTCTCTCTGCATAAGCCTCTGGCAGAAATCAGAGGAATTTTGTGGACCAACATCATTCAATCCCTTAGTGATGTATGGAGGTCTATTCAGACCATTTATGAACATATTGATTTGATAAGAGTAGCCCTAGTAGAAATTCAGAAAACAAGAGCCTTATTGGGACAGATGCCTGAGCAAGCTAACAGGCTAATACATTTCTTGAATACCAAGACCAGTGAAGAACTGGAAGCACTGGATATTAGAGACAAAATAGATACCATTTTGGACATCAAGAGAGTTCTAACCATGAGAACTCTAATGCAAAACTTGAACAGAAGATGCCAGGACATGCAGGTAGAAATTGACTCTTTTGCAGACAAATTTACAGTCCTGCAGCAAAAAGGTTTCCCAAGTCCTTTGGGAGATAATGATCGTCTGATGAAACACAAGGACTATGTACATAAATTAAATACATATGCTGTCAATCAAGCTAATGCATCTTCAAGTACTTCAGGAGAAATGACACTTCCATCCGGCTAGTCCCTTTATGACAGCCAGGAAAATCTATTTTACATAGAGCATGAGGTGAAGCATCTGTTCACCATCCCACCTAATTTCTTCAAGTACACAGAGACTGACAAGAATTTAAGGAAGCTACAGAGACATAAAATACCAAGACCAGAGTGGTGGCAAAGCATGCTAGAGATCCTGTAAACTTATCTTTGGTCAATGCAAAATTGTGCACCATCTTTTATAATGCGCGGAACAGAAATGAATTACGGTCCTGCGGGTCAAAATGCATCACATCAGAGTTAAAGAAAGTCTGGCCAAAGCAGAAAAATCAGCATAGAGGATCAATAGAAGACATCTGGGAACCGACTTGCACCACCTACCTCCAGTACTTCTCATAAAGACAAATCAACTAGCACAGCACGAATTTATTGCATCCATTTATTGTCTCCCTGTTTTCGAGACTGTCTGTCTCTATCTATGTAAAAGAAACATTAACTGTCAGCAGATATTATTTTCTATCAGATATTTTGCATAATATCTTGACATTTTGTATAAATACCCCTCCTGACGAAGTATTTGGGGTTGGTTGATTGGGATGCATTCTCAGAATTTGCTGTAATTCTGAATTTTTGGAATAAAAAGGTTATTGGAACCATTTTTGTTAAGCTCTCTGGATGAAGAATTGATGCTAAGGACCATGTTGCAGAATTCTTGAATTGTTTTATGGATCAATAAGTCCCTTCTAACTTGTGTTTTACAGTTTTTGTGTTTACTATATCATATATGTTTCATGATCTAAATAATAGAGAAAAATAATAACTCAAAATTTGTTTGTTTGCACTCTTTGTCCAATCTCTGTTGTTATTAATGTTTTCTTCAGAATTAGCATAAACAGTGAATTCTTAATTGCTCATGTTTCCCCTGGTTCTTTCATCTTGAATATTAGCTAAGGAATTCTTAATTGCTCCTTAGCAGTAATCATCCATTTTCCCTCTGTCAACATGATGAAGGATTCTTAATATCCCTTCATCCATTGACTCCATTCCATCTGATTCCAGCCTATAAATTGTTCCATATTCGAGTACCTTGCTCTGTCATAAATCCTCTGATAAGAAACCTAAACCAGAAAGCCATCTTTCTTTGACTCCATCATGCCCAATGGACTGAAAAGCTTCAGCTTTACCTCACTGTTCTATTGAAACTCCATTCTTCCAACCAAACTCTAAATAAAACCCTTGCACTTCATAACTAGCTTAATATACCTCAAACATAGCTAAATCATAAAGAGAGAGCCCTCTCTGGATGCAGATTGGCTAGAATCTGTATCTAAAAGATTGGTCTTTGGTTACCTCGGCCGTATTCCCTTTCTTACAAATTTTGGGAACAACTTGAGTGATAACATCATTGGCGACTCCACTGGGGACTCTGAATAATTGTTTGATACTGTTGTTTAATGTTTAAAAGCTACAGGTGGAGCCTGAAGTTTGAAACTGCTTTTGCTATGCAATTGCAGGAGTTAATAAAAGCTACTTCAGTCTATCTCCAGTCTAGTTTTAGGCTTTGAACAGTTGTCTCGAATACTTGATGAGTTCCCTGTTTCAACAGATCTTTAGGAAAATTCAAAACTCCCATATTTTAAAAAAACTTCCTAGAAAGATACTGTCAAAAGTTGTATCCTTCAAATATTTCAAGAAAAACCAAAAAATATTCAGAAGCTGGCTCCAAAGAAGAAAATCCATTACACTAGATCAAATCCAGATCCGAATCCCCCACCTATGTTTCAAAACCCTAATCTGATTCCTAAGCACCTTAAAGGCCAGTAGAACCTTACCCAATCTAAGCTTACTCCTGGAAAAGCACCAGTCTTTTCTGCCATTACTGTTGCTTCTCCTAGTCTACCATTAGCGCTTCAAACCATCTTTTCCACTCCCTCATCCACAACACATATTTCAACTAGTATCCCTATTCTTCCAGCTGTTACACTTATCTCTGTAAATATGGCAAACCGATATGCTCCCCTGCAATTACCTGCAAATCCAGGGGCTATGCCTCAAGATTATCAAAGCAAAATCACCTATTTTGATGGTACTGGCACTTACACAGCTCAATAACACACCAAGAAAATGATGGATTATTTTGAAAACTGTGAGATTGATAATGATGATGTAAGAATGAAAGTCTTTGTCCAAAGCTTAACTGGAGATGTTAGAACCTAGTTTAGAGAACTCTCTACAAACACTATCAATGATCCTGAAGCTATTTATCAGACCTTCTTAAACAGATGGGAAAAGAAAAAATATCCTCTCCACATTTTATTAGAATATGAAAACTTAAAGAGAGGTCCACAAGAAACTGTTCAAGATTACTGCACCAGATTTAACAATGTATACAATGTTATTCCTCAGAATCTCAGGCCTCCACCAGACTTGGACTTGATCAAATTTCCTGATGCATTTGACTCTGACATGGCATACCAGCTTAGGGAAATAGCTCCTCAAAGCCTAGAAGACATGTAGAGTATAGCTGTCAGTGTTGAGGCCAACCTGATTTCTAAATGAGCTCGAGCTAGAGCTAAAAGGAGGATACCCATCAAAGAAGAACCTTCTACATTTGAGAAGAAATTAGATGCTATCATTAAAGGAATGGACAGACTTGGTGATAGGGTAGAAACAATTGAGAGAAAGTCCCCTTGAGATGGTCAACCAAGCAACACTGCAAGAAACCCAAATTTCAGAAAAAATAAGAATCCCAATACTGGAAAGGTTGGCCCTAACCAAAACATTAGACCTCAATTCCAAGAAAACTATGCTGAAGCTTCAACTTCTGGTGAACCAACAGAAGACACTCAAATTAAGTTAATGGGACTCAGTAGTGAACAACAAATTTTCTTAACCCAAGAAGACCAGGAGGCTCACACTCTTAATCAGTTTCAAATCCAATGAGGGGAATCATTTGATTTTAGGGAGGGATATGACACAGCCATCTATGAAGTTCACAAACAATATAATCTAAAAAGCAAGAGAATAGATGTCCCTGATGATAATAAACAAAAAGAAACCAAGCAACCTACCAAAGCCAAAATCAAGAACCCTCATATACAAACTCCTCCTAAAGAAATTCCTGACCCAAACAGTCCAACAGTTGAAGATGTTTCAGATAATCAACAAACTAATAAACAGTCTTCAGCTTCCATTTCTTCCAAAGAAATTGTGAAAGAACCTCCAAGAAGTGACATAGAAGCAATTTTAGCCTACAACACTACTCCTGATAAAGGAAAAAGCATTGAAAAAATGGCTGAAAAAGAGAATCTCACTGCCCGATATGAAAAAATTCAAACAGAAAAACCTTTCAACCTTGAGACCGAAATAGGAAAATTAAAGATAGAAATTCCATTGTTAGAATTGGCCAAGCATGATGTCTATAGGGAGCAAATCAGCAGATCGCTTCAAATTTCAGAAAACAGAGATGCAGTTAATGTCCTTGATGACTAACCAGAACTGATTTTTGGTCCTGAACTAAACGGTAAATTAGTAGATGGAGGGATTCCTCCTTTCTATGTAAGTCTGAACATTTATGACAAAATACTGCACAATGCAATGTTTGAATCTAGAGCTTCCCATAATTTAATGCCCAAATCTGTAATGGAAAAGTTGGACCTAAATATCACCAGGCCATACAAATACTTGTTCTCTTTTGATTCAAGCCAGGTCAGATGTCTAGGATTGATTAAAGATTTATGTGTATCACTAGTTCAATCCCCTACCAAGACAATTTTAATGGATGTAGTGGTAGTTGATATTCCACCAAAATATGGCATGTTGTTGTCTAGATCTTGGGGTGGAAGGCTTCAGGGATCATTACAGTTGGACATGTCCTATCTACCATTTTAGTATTTGGCCAGCCAAAGCGACTGTACCGTGAAACTTTGATGAAATACGTGGTGATCAGCCAGGAGAAACCCCAAAATTTTCCCATCTATTCCATGCATTCTGATATGGACTCCTTCATCTTATACAATGCTGAAATTCACCCTTCAACTAATGACAAGATTTTAGCACTTGAACAAGAAGAGATTATAAACGAAAAACCTATTGCTCAAACCCAAGAAATTTCTAAAATAATCGATATAACAGATACTCAAGGGAAACCACATGAAACTGAAAATCCAAATCTGCCTAGTAAGCAAATTTCTAAGACCCCTAATACTAGTTGTAATCAAGAAATCCTATGGTACTTGGAATTTGATGGATCTGTCAATAAACTAGGGGCCGAAGCATGAATTTGGATACATAATATGGAAAATGATCAAGCTGAAGGACATGCATACAGGTTAAATTTTAGATGCACTAATAACATGGCTGAATATGAAGCCCTCTTACGAGGACTCAAATTGATCAAAAGTCTAGGAGCAGTTAGGGTATCAATTTTAGGAGATTCTGATTTAGTTATTCAGCAAATGAAAGGAAAATTCCTCGCAAATGATCTCAGATTAAGGTCTTATAGAGGAGCAACAATTGAAATACTCAATACCTTTCTAGAAACACATCTTGCCAAAATTCCAAGGAAACACAATTTGCATGCTCACAGTTTGGCAACTTTTGCCAGCACTTGTAAACTGCCATTTGAGCCTAATCATCATTTTACAGCGGAGATTAAACACAGGCCAAATGTACCTGACAATGTAAAAAATTGGCAAGTGTTTGACAATGACAATCAGATTAATAATTTCCTGACCTTGAAAGAAGAATTTTCCAGCACTAATATAGACACAGGCACTGTGGGAGAAGTTGATCAAACAGACAAAGTTGAAACACACATTTCAGCTAAAACAACAACTCAAATACTACATCCAACATAATTTTCCAGCAAAGAAATGCAAGAGCTTAAAAGAAATAGATAATGATGAAACTATTGGAGGAGAATTTGAAGTTATTGATTTAAAGGACATTTTTTTACCCACAGGACTAACTCCTCTGGAAGACATTTTTGATTCTAATGATATCCCAAGGAAGCCCAAAATGAAACCATTAAATGCAGACATTGAAGACTGTAATATAGGGACTGAACAGAATCCTAAAATGATAAAATTGTCCAAAACTTTGCCTCCTGACCAAAAGCTTAAATATGTTGAACTGTTCAAAGAATTCCAGGATGTTTTTGCATGGAGCTATGAAGATCTCAAATCCTATGACACTTCTGTGATTCAACATACAATACCCCTCAAAGAAAATCAAAAACCTTTCAAGCAAAAACTCAGAAGGGTCAACCCTGTACTCCTCCCTCTAATTGAAAAAGAAGTCAAAAGAATGTATGAAGCTGGGATAATTGCACCCATTAGGTTTTCAGAATGGGTCTCCAATTTAGTGCCCACTAGGAAGAAAACAGGTGAAATCAGACTGTGTGTTGATTTAAGAAATCTAAATAAAGTCTCTTTAAAATACCACTACCCCTTTCCTAAGATGGACCACATTTTACAAAGGGTAGTAGGTGCCTCTAGAATTTCACTACTAGATAGGTTTTTAGGCTTCAACCAGATTTTAGTTCACCCTGATGATCAAGAAAAAATTGCTTTTACAAGTCCATGGTGAACTTTCAAATATGTGAAAATGCCATTTGAACTCAAGAATGCAGGGGCAACCTTCCAGCGTGCAATGGACATAGCTTTTGCTAAAGAAATTCATGATTTTCTAGTCATATACTTAGATGATCTCACTATGTTTTCCAAATCAGATCAGCAGCACCTAGATCATCTGAGACAAGTGTTTTTAACCTGCAGAAAATATGGTATATCACTAAATCCAAAGAAGTCATTATTTGGCCTAGAAGAAGGCAAACTGTTAGGTCACATAATCTCAAGAGATGGCATCAAAATTGATCCTAACCAAATACAAGCCATTTTGCAAATTCCACATCCCAGAAATGTCAAAGAACTCCAAGATTTCTTAGGGAAAATTAATTTTTTAAGAAGATTCATACCCAACTAGGCTGAACTAATAAGATTGTTGAATAATATGCTGAAAAAAGATTCCAAGGTCAAGTGGACATTAGAAGCCAAACAGGCATTTGAATAAATCAAGATAGCTTTAACCAAAACACCAGTCCTTACAAGCCCAAAATTTGATAGAGACTTCATAATATTTTCATTTGCATTAGAACACACTATTGACGTTGTTTTGCTACAGAAAGATGATCAAGGATGTGAAAAACCCATAGATTTATTTAGCAAAGCACTGAGGGACACACCTCTAAAATACCCAATCATGGAAAAACAGGCCTATGCACTTGTGAAAGCCATCAAAGATTTCAGAGTCTACATACTATACTTTCATATAATAGCTTATGTGCCAAGCACTGTTGTCAAAGATATCCTGACCCAAGAGGGGATTGAAGGCAAGAGAGGTAAATGGATTGCTACTATATTAGAATATGATATCGAAATAAAACCTTCAAAGCTTATAAAAGGACAGGGATTGGCTAAAATCTTGACTGAAACCAATTGCCAAGCCCTAGATATTAATGAACTGGATAATGAACAGGAGATGGAGACTCCACAAATCAGCCAGGCCTTCCTAGAATCACCTTGATATGTTGATATATGTCATGTATTATTAAACCCGCAGGCTCCTCCAGGGTTATCCAGAACAAAGAAAAGGTTTATAAAAATGAAAGCATTGAAGTTTTGTATTTTAGATGGTGCTCTCTTTTGGAAAAATCATGAAGGTGTTCTATTAGCTTGTCTAATGAAGGATGAAACTGACAAAGCGCTCAAAGAATTTCATGCAGGGGACCGTGGTGGACATTTGTATTGGAAATCAACTGCTGATAAAATCTTAAGGGCTAGATTTTACTGGCCCACCTTGTTTGCTGATGTCAAAAAATTTGTTACTGCTTGCCATAAATGTCAAATCTTTGAAGGCAAGAGGAAACTTCTGCCTCTACCCCTTAGACCAATTTCCACCGAAAGACCATTTCAACAATGGGGTTTAGATTTCATTGGGGAAATTCACCCTCCCTCTTCCGGCCAGCATAAATGGATTTTGACTGCCACAGATTATTTCACCAAGTGGATAGAGGCCATCCCTTGTAGACAAGCCAATGATTCAGTGATCATGCAATTCTTAGAAACCAACATCCTGTCTAAATTTGGTTGTCCTGAAAAAATTATAACAGACAATACTACTGCTTTTAAATCCAAGAGAATGATCAATTTCTGTCACAAATACCACATTACCTTAGGCCACTCCACAGCCCATTACCCCCAAGGTAATGGTCTACCTGAGTCATCCAATAAAAGCTTGATGAATATCATTAAGAAAGTATTGGAAGAAAACAAGAAAAATTGGCATAAGAAGCTCATAAATGCATTATGGGCAGACAGACTAACTACCAAGAGATCCATTGGAACTAGTCCCTATGAGCTTGTATATGGTATGGAGGTTGTATTTCCCTCCTCTTTGGGAATACCTGTAATGAAATTGTTGCAAGAAGTTCAAATACAGCCTAATCACATTCAAAGAAGGATAAATCAGACTATACATTTGCAGCAGACTAGAGAAGAGGTATATCAAAGATCTCAAGTGCTACAAGAAAAACTCAAGAAGATATTTGATAAGAGGACTAAGGCAGAGGATTTTTTCATAGGAGACAAAGTTCTGAAATGGGATTCCAGAAGAGAAGATAAAGGAAAACATGGGAAGTTTGACTTCCTATGGAAGGGACCTTTTATTATTCAGGCCTCACAAGGAAACAATACCTACTTTTTGAAAAGCCTGGATGGTACAGAAGCGGAAGATGGACCAGTTAATGGTTGGATGCTGAAACATTATTTTGATCCAGTTTGTTGATATGTCAAGACTCTAACTTGTACATAACAGTGCTTAGTTTTTGCAGTTTATTACAGCAATAAGAATGGGAAGGAATGTGTAGAAAATTTTGAGGAACAGTCAAGGAACTTTACTACCTTTTTATGTTACCTTTTTTAGTTTACCAAAGATTGTAGAAGATTTGGGAGCTGAAAATATGAGAACGAACATTCAAACAAAGTATCCAAAACTGAGGTGCAATTGTTTGGATCAGCTCATGAGAGATGTGTATATTTTACATGGTCCTCTGTACAGTTTGTTTATTTACAGCAAAGGAAGATTTCAGAGTACAGCAAGAATTGTTTAAAAGGCCATCTAACCTACTGTTCTTGACTTTTCACCAAGAAAAGCCATCCCCAAGTGGAGCCAGTGTTATGCTCCTATACCAATAGGTGTCATATTTCATGATTGACTGGTTAAAATCCCAAATATGTTCATCATTTTCCTACTGCAAAGGTTCCATATTTTGAAAAGATCAAAAACTTAAAAAATGTAAAGAGGGTATGCCCTAAAAGAAAGATAAAAGGGCAAAAAGAATGAAATGGTCAAAAAGAAAAGAAATGAACCCTAAATAAAGAAGACCATGAAAGTGTGCTAGTTCAAAATGCCACTACTATTCCATTTTTTGCAAAGAATCTCATTTTGTGCAGTTAGTTGACTCTTGCCACAGTTGATGGATGGCCAAACAGCTTAATCTTGGCCAGTTCATGTTTGAATTTCTTGTTCTTGAGATGGAGAATAAAATCTATCCAAACAGTTCAATCTTGGCAGATAAGTAGATAGGTATAGAAAAAAAGGAGCTCAACAGTTAAATCTGAGCCCTTGGAAGAAATAAGGGCAGACTTAGATAAGATTCCTATGAAAAGAAAAGAAAATTTGTGAGGGTTTGCTAGTCTAAGTGCACCCATGGAAGAAAAAATAAGTATAATAGGCTGGGTAGGCAATTTTGGTGTTGCAGAAGCATGCTTATGATTAATCTTTGTTTCTCAAGAGGTTCATCTTATTGTTATCATAAGTACAATGGAAATTGTTTGGCTACAAATCAAGTGATGCATGTCTAACTTCCCTTCACACTTCTCCCAAAATCACTTACTAACCTCCCCTCAAGGATATTGAGATCTGCTCAATACTCTTAAATCACTTCATTTCATGAAAAAGCCTGAGAAGTATAATATTCTTGCTTTAGAAAAAGAAACCACATTTCTTGTGTAAAAATCCTTTTGTTCCCTTAGCCTAAGTTATCAAACCTTATAGCTTGGTGCCTTTTATAAACCCATATTAACTGCGAACACTATTATATAACTCCCTATGCTTATTCCCCCTTTCCCATATTTTATTAATATATGCAAATCCCAAGATGTTATTCTATCCTGCCCTAATTTTATTATAAATCATAACGCTGCTCATCGGGAATTAATGATTTATCTAAAATACATTAGGAACCCTCCCCTGCGCTCATAAGGAGTTAATTAACATCACGTTAATTAACAAACCTAATCACAATCCCGCAACCTTGCAAACCTATGATAAATAACCCCGATGCAACATAAAACTCTAAATACGTTGTATGGGCCCCGTGCTGTAACCCTTCGTCGCATCCAAAGAGCACCAACCGTTCGATTGGAGCCCTCCCATCAGATGACTCGAGATCATATCGCGCACTCCCCTTTATCCGTAGTTTACCGCCCGGGGAGTCGGCGGTATTGCTGTCGTACCTGGGACACGTGGTGCCCTCCCACCATGCTCGCGGCCCCTCCTCCCGAAACCACCTCAGCGCATAAGCTCTGCAGGCCAATACCGTTTATCGCCCTCCCGCTGACCCCGCCCACTGATGTCACCTCCACATCACTGCCGAGTCAGCATCTGTACCCCGCATCACGACAAAACGTGACATCCCGATGATGTCATCCGACCGAAAAGCGCCAAAAAGCCCCACAAAGCCAATTTTGTTAAAAAACTCATAAAAACAGTCATTTTCGCCCATTTTACTCATTGTTTTCACAAGACTGTTGTATGCAAATTACGTCCAAGAAACTGCAGAAGCTCCAGTCCGCCACCCGACTAAGCAAAGACCAGCATTCTACTCCTAAACTCGTCAGTCAACTTGCAAATTACACGTTCGCTTCCAAAACATAGGTATTTACCTCGTCCTACCTCCTGAACCTGTATTTTCAATTTTCCTCTGCAAATTATACCTATAGGAGCCAAATTCAAGCCGAAATAGTCCATAATTGCCATGCCAACCCATCCAGAATTACTCTTTTGCCCGTTTTTCCACAGAAATTCAACCTCCAGTTAAAAACATAGAGAACTGAACAATGGAAGCCCCTGTGGCCCTCGATGTAGCGCCCCTCAATGCACCTCATACAGACCAGCATCATTTACCCTTGGCCGATAGAAATTTCCAAATAAAAGACCCGATTGGTTGCCAAAATCATCTTCATACTTTCTGCCTAATCAAAAACAGTCATCTGAACAACCCTGATATCTATGGAATATGGGAATCCAATCTCCCCAGGTATTACCTTCCCTCAGTCAATGTGTTCCCAGATATTATTCACCACTGTTGTGCCAATTATGACCCTGTCAGTAAAACAGTTATGACCCCATTACAAAATGTTCTCTTTTACATAATTGCTGATTCTATCAATGAAATGCTACAATTCCATCCAGTTCAGCCTCTTGCTCCTCTTTCCATGGGATTTTTGCTTGAGCAAGGCTCTCAATTGTCCACTGCAGAAATAACCCGAATTGCTAAGATATTTAAGAGACCAGATTGCCAGCCCCAAGGCCCACCTCCTTATTTATATGTCTCCTTCAATGAGATTGGAAGAATTATTCTTGACATGATATCAATGATCTTGGGATTTAGGTCCAGTGAATATGTGGATGAGATTGTCCTAGTTCTGATATCCACCTTTACTCCAGGACAGCCCCTTGCTATTAAGATTGACTATACCTCTTTCATTGCTGACAAAATCCATGCTCAATTTATGAATTTGGAAAGAGAAGGAGTGTTTAAATACACAACTTTCATATACCATTTGTTGTTGTATTATCACCCGGACAGTTTTATATTTCCCATCAGGAAATTGGATTCCAAAGGAGAAAGGAGGTCTGTGATCTTTTGGACCTCAGTCTTCCACATAATTATTGAATCCCCTTATACCTACTGTGAATTCATTGACTTGTTTATACATCCAGCCTCCACTCTATTGATAGGAGCTCCTCCTCCTAGGCTCTCTGGTGACATAAGGAAAATTTTACAGCTCTCCAAGAACTACAGGATAGGTGACTGGTACTTCTACCAGGATCACACTGAAATCAGGATATATGGCTGTGAGTTGTGCCCTTATAAGCTGCCCAAATATGTGCCCATGAGACTATTTGCACTGGAGTATTTCAGGCAACTTATCAATGCAGATTTAACTCACTTTTGTAATGTAAAGAAAAAAGTTCAGCCGAGGATAAGAAACCAATTAGGCCCTTTTATCATTAACAAGAGGGAATCATGGGAAGATGTTGATAAGATATTAGGGGAAGACCTTAAATTGAGGAAAAGCTTCTGGTGGGTACCATATGACCCAAATAGTTTTATAAGTGACAGAAAAGTAAAAAACTGGCTGTCAGCTTACACACATCATAGGATCCCTGAAGTAGAACAATATGCCAATCAGGATGAGTGGGTAGAAGGTACATTAGTAGAAGAACTTACTCGGCAAGAAAAGATGGAACAAGCTATGAAAGATTTAGAAAAGACCCTTGACCTGGACTCTTTTGGACAGGTATCTTTCAAGCTGCCTCAGCAAACCGGAGTGGGTACATCTTCTGCTGGGACTTCATAGCAACTTATACAAGAGGCCAGCACACCAGTTTCAAGTTCTTCAAAGGGAAAAGAAATAGCAAGCACAAAGCAGCAAGTAATGACTGATTAGCAAGAGCAAATTCCTCCAGTACACACCAAAGCAGCGGAGATTCCTGCACTACAAACTCCTCTAAATGAGGAAAAAGGCAAGAAAAGGGACAGAGAAGAGGCCACACCCATCAATGGACCTGTTGAACAGCCAAGTGAAAAAAGGAAAAGATTAAATCCTTTATCTGAAGAGGAAATCATTGAAGAGACAATAGAAAGCCTAAGAGGTGAGAGGGCAACCAGCCCACAGACCTGCCTAGTGATAGACACATAAATCAGCTCACATAGGCAGGAGCTAGAAAGGCAATATAGTGTGGAAGTTTCATCCACAAGGCCACCAAGCAAACAGACCTCTGATATCAAAAGAACACTCACAGAGATAAAGGCTAGAAATGATCCATTGAGGCTGCAAATTTATAATCAATATCTTAAAATGCCCCCCACAAAACAAAAAAGATTAATGTCAGCATATGACATAAAGGAGGGAAAAATGATCATGAGCTATTTCAAGCCCAAGGTGCAGCAACCACAATCGACATCTGATTATATCAGGATAAAAATGGAGGTCTTCGCCAAAGACATTCATCCAATATACCAGATTGAGCTGCACAAACAGACTGGAGAGATGGTGTATTCCACACTGGCTGATAAAGCAATCTTGGCGCATAAATTGCAAAACTCATTGGAGAACACCTCTACTCAGGTAGATTTAGAGAAATCTTCTTCCCTAGCAAAGGACAACAGGATCAAATCCTTGGAGGATATTATCATTGAACTGGGACATGATCCTAAAGATGCCAAAGGCATAAAAGCACTAATAAGGAAAAAGAAAGAGGACATTGCTGCCCTCTTAAAATAGCTCAAATTGCCTCCTTCTATGCATCCACAAACAATAGATGTTGTACAGCAGAAGTCCGAAGAGGACATGATGGACCTGCTCATGAGGTTGAATGAGAGATTGAGTGAGACAGAGCAGGCATTGGAGAAAGCACTACAAGAAAAGCAGAGAGAGTCGACCCCCCAGCCACCTCAAGTATCTCCAACAGTCACAACTACCCCTTCCACAGTTATAACAGCAGTGCCTTCCACTGTCCCGGCACCTACAGCAGAAATCACTACAGGTACCTCAGCAGCAACAGCACCAGGCAGCAACACTACTATGACCACAGAGAAATTAATAAAAGCCATGGAGGAGTTGAAACTCCAAGTATCTGAGCTGAAGCAAGTCAAAGAAAGATTGGCAAAGGTTGAGCAAAGCTATGATAAATCTAAGATGAATGTGGCAGAAAAAACAAGGGAGGTCAAAGCATTGGAAAACAAGGTAAGAGCCTTAGAAAAGGATCTCTCTCTGCATAAGCCTCTGGTACAAATCAGAGGAATTTTGTGGACCAACATCATTCAATCCCTTAGTGATGTATGGAGGTCTATTCAAACCATTTATGAACAGATTGATTTGATAAGAGTAGCCCAAGTAGAAATTCAGAAAACAAGAGCCTTATTGGGATAGATGCCTGAGCAAGCTAACAGGCTAATACTTTTCTTGAATACCAAGACGAGTGAAGAACTGGAAGCACTGGATATTAGAGACAGAACAGATACCATTTTGGACATCAAGAGAGTTCTAACCATGAGAAATCTAATGCAAAAATTGGATAGAAGATGCCAGGACATGCAAGTAGAAATTGACTCTTTTGCAAACAAATTTACAGTCCTGCAGAAAAAAGGTTTTCCAAGTCCTTTGGGAGATAATGATCGTCTGATGAAACACAAGGACTATGTACATAAATTAAATACATATGCTGTCAATCAAACTAATTCATCTTCAAGTACTTCAGGAGAAACAACACTTCCATCTGGCCAATCCCTTTATGACAGCCTGGAAAATCTATTTTACATAGAGCATGAGGTGAAGCATCTGTTCACCATCCCACCTAATTTCTTCAGGTACACAGAAACTGACGAGACTTTAAGGAAGCTGCAGAGACATAAAATACTAGGACCAGAGTGGTGGCAAAGCATGCTAGAGATCATGTAAACTTATCTTTGGTCAATACAAAATTGTGCACCATCTGTTATAATGCGCAGAACAAAAATGAATTACGGTCCTGCGGGTCAAAATGCATCACATCAGAGTTAAAGAAAGTCCGGCCAAAGCAGAAAAATTAGCAAAGAGGATCAATAGAAGATAGCTGGGAACCGACTTGCAACACCTACCTCCAGTACTTCTCATAAAGACAAATCAACTAGCACAACACGAATTTATTGCATCCATTTATTGTCTCTCTGTTTTCGAGACTGTCTGTCTCTATCTATGTAAAAGAAACATTAACTATCAGCAGATATTATTTTCTATCAGATATTTTTCATAATATCTTGACATTTTGTATAAATACCCCTCCAGACGAAGTATTTGGGGTTGGTTGATTGGGATGCATTCTCAGAATTTGCTGTAATTCTGAATTTTTGGAATAAAAAGGCTGTTGGAACCATTTTTGTTAAGCTCTCTGGATGAAGAATTGATGCTAAGGACCATGTTGCAGAATTCTTGAATCGTTTTATGGATCAATAAGTCCCTTCTAACTTGTGTTTTACAGTTTCTATGTTTACTATATCATATATGTTTCATGATCTAAATAATAGAGAAAAAGAATAACTCAGAATTTGCTTGTTTGCACTCTGTGTTCAATCTCTGTTGTTATTAATGTTTTCTTCAGAATTAACATAAACAGTGAATTCTTAATTGCTCTCGTTTCCCCTGGTTCTTTCATCTTGAATATTAGCTAAGGAATTCTTAATTGCTCCTTAGCAGTAATCATCCATTTTCCCTCTCTCAACATGATGAAGGATTCTTAATTTCCCTTCATCCATTGATTCCATTCCATCTGATTCCCGCCTACAAATTGTTCCATATTCGAGTACCTTGCTCTGTGATAAATCCTATGATAAGAAACCTAAACCAGGAAGCCATCTTTCTTTGACTCCATCATGCCCAATGGACTGAAAAGCTTCAGCTTTACCTCACTGTTCTATTGAAACTCCATTCTTCCAACCAAACTCTAAACAAAACCCTTGCACTTCATAACTAGCCTAATATACCTCAAACATAGCTAAATCATAAAGAGAGAGCCCTCTCTGGATGCAGATTGGCTAGAATTTGTATCTAAAAGATTGGTCTGTGGTTACCTCGGCCGTATTCCCTTTCTTACAACTTTTTGGGACAACCTCAGTGATAACAGGATCTTCGGGCTCATTCTTCTGAATCTTGGCGGTGGAAACAATGGCACTATGCTCCGCATCAATGATCTGCTTCCCATTTCCATTCCCCTTGTCGGGTTCTGACTAAGGGTCGGAACATGCATTTGATTCTGAAGCCTTCAACTCAGCCATCAGTGACTGCTTGGTCCGACACTCACTTGTGTTGTGAGTGGGGCTCTTATGGAACTGACACCACTTTCTTGTGTCCTTCTTCGACTTCGTGGTGTTGGTATTTTCTTGTGGCTTTGATGGGTTGTCTTGGGTTGCCCCGTCTTGGCTTTTTCCTTGGTTCTCTGGTTTGGGGAAGCCTTTCCCTTGCTTTAGATTCGCAGATCCAAAGTCTTGCTTATTCTGTTTAAACTTTTGCTCAATCTTGATAGCGTATCGGTACGCCGTGCTAAGCAAGGAGATGTTCAGGAACTCCATATCATCTTGGATATACTTGTGTAGACAGTCGCCATATTTTAGTACCAAATGCAGCTCAAAATCCTTTATACCCAACTTTGTACAAAGGGTATGAAAAATATTAGTGAACTGTGACACATCTTGGTCCGTTCCCTTTGGCAACGTGGTCCACTTTATGTATTTGTCCTCATAACGGCTAAAAATGGTGAGTTCGTACTTTCATTCTTCTGCTCACAGTAGGTTTCCCACCAATTCTTGATGTGGGCGGCTACTTTGATAAGTGCAAAAGTGATCTTTTGCTAGATGGACAAATGATGAACAAAAAATAACCCTCTGGCAGATTTAACCATTTATCTATGGCATCTGCATCTATCTGACCCTCTAATATGGGATGTCAAAATTAACTTGTACCTTAAAGGATGTGGCATTTTTAGAGTAGCTGTTGAAAGCTAATGCATCGCCCCTGGGTAGCCACTGAAGGATCTGGGAAAAGTTGTCCATCATCACATTCCTTTGTCGCTCGAGGGCTTCTTCGAGCAAGTTTTAGATAGGATCTCCTGTCGCCTCGTCTTTCTTATCTTCTGCCATTGGAAGTCATTAGGATTTGCGAGGCTGGTCTTGCAAAGGTTTGACTAGTTCAAGCCCTAACTCCTTATATACCAACCTCGTTGGGGACATGCACAAAAAGCCAGAAAAAGAGCAGACCGCTCTGATACCACTGATCCAAATTTAAACAGGAACGTAACAAAATTACAGATATAACCATAAATATAGAGATACAACCATAGAAAATTTTAGGGGCGAATATTCGCCCTTTGGCGGAATTAAGGGGTTTTAAATTTTTAGTGGGCGAATATTTTGTATCATAGTACATTTTTACAAATCACCTCAAATAGCCCACCTTATTTTAAGGGAGAGGGTAAAAAAGGTAAATTTAGCCCTTGAAATTAGGAGTTACAACCTTCCATTCGCCCATTTTCAAGAATAGGTTTTATTTAATTGAATCCTATGGGCCAAAGGCCCAAATACCATATTTACAAAAGAGGTATGGTAAATTAATAAAAATATAAATAAATGAGAGGTATGGTAAATAAATAAAACATTTTTTATATTTACTCCATAAGTCACCTTATATACATGCAAGGGTGTAAACAAATAAAAATATAAGTAAAGTGGAGGTATGGTAAATAAATAAAACGTCTTTTTATACTTACTCAAAAGGTATGGTAAATAAATAAAAATATAAATAAACTAGATCGCATGGTAAATAAATAAAACCTATTTTTATATTTAGTCCATAACCCTCGTTCTATTTATGAAGGCTCAAGAAAGAGGTTTTATTTAAGTGAATCCTATGGGCCAAATACCATATTTGTAAAAGAGGTATGGTAAATTAATAAAAATATAAATAAACGAGAGGTATGGTAAACAAATAAAACATTTTTTTATATTTACTCCATAAGTCACCTTATATTTACGAACACTCAAAAAATGCGTCATATTTAGGTGAAACCTATGGGAAAAATACTATGGGACAAATACCATGGACTAGATTGTTATTAATACCATGCAAAAAAAACATTATTAACCCTAAATAAGTAGTATTAATAAAAATGAAAAATTGGCACATGGTATTGACCCATGGTATTCACCTGGTATGTAGCCTATTTAAATGGGGGAATTAAACCAGCATAGATCCATCTTTACTCTGGATCTACTAACCCCCGAGAGGTATCAAATATCGTGATATGCAAACTAGCATAGAGTGAAAAAATATTTGATCCGATCAAGAGTAAAAATGGATGTTGTAATTTAATGTATGTTAAACATTTTATCTTGGTTAAAATAAAAATCAACTATTAATTTTATTAAGTTTTATAAATTACTAATAGTAATTTCTAAGCTCCAGGTTTATGATAACCCATGGTATTGACCCATGGTAATACCATGGTATTCATGTGAGCATAAACTATTTAAAGGGGAAATTCTATCATCTTAGATCCATCTTAATTCTGGGTCTACCAAGTGCTCAGAGGGATGAATAGATTTTATCCCCCTAAGAGTGGTAGATGTGGAGTTAAGATGGATATAGGTTGGTTTTTATGATAATGAAGATATTAAATAGACTTAGGAAATTATATTGTAAAAACATCTTAAGGTGAATGGTTAAAGCATAGACATTGGACAAGTATATTTGTATACTTCTGTTTTAAACTGAAACAAATCTAGGGCTAAAAGGAATGGATTGATTGCACTAGTCATCCTTGTATAACTTTCCAACATATGCTGGAGTAAACAGATTGTAATTTGGGTAATTTTTCTAATTGCAAATAGGAACATACTTGTGTATTGGCAGGGTGGTTACAAGGTCCCTAGAAGTGATGAATTTGAATTTTTCTTGGTTTTATATATAGTATTAGGTTTTTTCTCATGGTTTCTGTGAATGGCATGGGTGAATTTTATCCTACACCCACTAGGTTATCGATATGTAATTTCGGTAATTTTGATTTCAAAAGATATTTTAAAGAAATGCAATGATTTCATTTGTGTATTCAATAAACACAAGATTTTATAATTGAGTAAAATATTCGCCATTCCTAGTGAGAGATTCGCCAAAAAATTATATATACATATCATATTATTGATAAAATCGCCTTCCATTTTTCCTATATACCATGGAGATTCGCCCATTTATTATACATGTAAATTTGGGGGGGTTCTTAAAATTTTCCCTGGATACAACAGAAATAATAGTTCATTTCATTAATGTAAAATACTAAAATATGATTACAAATAGAAATGGAAATAAACTAGCTCGGACGATGCTAGCTTATCTCTAAGGAGAGATGTGGTGGCTACATGCCTCTCAAGTGTCTTAAAATGAGGCTCAAAAGCCTATTTATTGTTGAGAAACAATGGAAAACCCTAAACATCGAAAAACCTAACCCTAGAAGATGAAGCGCCAAACTATGGGCCCCGTTTTGGGTAAATTTGTACATCAACTTCCCGGGGTCGTAACTTTGGCATACAATCTTCATTTGACATGCACAATACTTCGTTAGAAAGATCTATCCAAGGACTACAATTTTCGGATGAGAAACATTGGTCCATTGACCCATGTTGCTCCCAGTGTTCCAAAAAAACATCGTTTATGGCCTCAAAACTGCTCCGGAAGTTCACGACCTGAAAAACTGCTAAAAATAGTAAATTGTGCTACAATTAAGGAAACTGAAAATTTGAAAGAGAAATGTGGGGGTCTAAGTGGGATAGGTGGGTGGCCACCAACATCCACTTGGATCATTACTCCCCCCTTAGGAAGCAATGGTACCAATTGCATTGAGTTCCTCCATGAGATGAGGAAACTTCTGCTGAACTTTGTCCCTGGTGAGCTGTTCTGCAACATCTATTGTGTCCAGTAATGGTGTAAAGCATGGTCGACGGCGGTCTACATTGAACACTTGGTGCAAGCGAAGGAATGGGGGAATGTTGTGCTCCAAATCATTGTTTTCCACATCCTTGGTAATGGTGTAGGGACCATATCGGAGTGGTCGGAGCTTTTGATAGGCTCTTGTAAGGCGTTATTACTGCAGATGCAACCAGACTTTGTCACCCACTTGAAACTTCTATGGTTCCTGATGATGATCATGTCGCTACGTGTGCTTGGCATTTCCCAGAATGGAGTGGCGATAGATCGGTTTGTTGGTTAGAGGTGCTCCGGAAGTCCGATAGGATGAATGCTTGACCTGACAATGCAACGGTACCCTTGTGGGTGAGGAGAAGATGTTCCTGTCTTCTTTCATGACCATATCCATCTACTTTTGTTGTTGCATGGAGGAACCCTTCACAGGGGTCATGGATGTGGCGACGATCTTCCCCTTACTCTGTGAGTGAACCAGACAGAAAATGAATTTCCTAGTCCGGGAGATGATCTTGCTACATTTCTTAGCAGAGATCAAAGAAGTGGCGGTAGGTGGGGCTACCTCCGGTATCTTGTATAATGTATTACACAAAGAAAAAATAAGTGAGGCCTTGACTTATATACATCATGTTGCTTCCACAAGTATGGTTGGCCTAATAATATATCACAAACATCAAGAGGTGCAACAGCACACAATACCTCATCTGTGAAGGGCTTAATGTTATAGGGAAGGCGGCACTGCTGGCGAACTCATAGATCTCATCCTTGGTGAAGCCACCCAATGTTGTATAGTTTTGGTGT